>VCAU01000109.1:0-105910 GCA_015844325.1 Aspergillus nanangensis | reverse complement strand
TCGCGTTCCCCCACCAAAGCTCCCCCCTCGCCCTCACGGCCTCATCCGAGATGCCCTCCCGCCAAACCCCCCTCTCAATCTGACACTCAACCCCCTTTGGGTTAAAAAGGATAATGGGCCGGCCCTCCCCCGCCGTGTTGCAGAAATATTGGGATCGTATCTGGAAATCCCCTGGCCAGGAAGTTCTGTCAGCAGACAAGTGAGACTTCACCTCTGAGAGAGACAACACTTTGAGAGACAGAAAGAGGAAGCAAACATCCCTCATGGCGGTGTCTATCGTCTCAGCTGGCTGCGTGGGAGTCTTTGTCTATTACTTCATCAGGAGCATCTATCGACTCTATTTCCACCCTCTGAACAAGTTTCCTGGCCCAAAGCTCGCAGCTATCACTCATGGCTACGAATTCTATTTCGACGCCATCAAAGATGGGAAGTTTTTCGTGGAGTTGGAGCGAATGCACGAGCAATACGGTAAGCACAGCGACAACATCGCCAAAAGAATAACTAACAGTCCTCAACAACAGGACCGATCGTTCGCATCAACCCCCGGGAACTACACATCAAAGACTCCTCAGCATTCGACAAAATATACATCCAACGCCGCCAAGAAAAAGACAAGTACATGGTCAACATGTTCACCTCGCCGCGCTCCTCCGCCGCCACAATCGACCACGACCTGCACCGCTCCCGCCGCGAACTCGTCAACCCATTCTTCTCCAAGAAAGCCGTCATGGGCCTTGAATACCAAGTACAAGAGAAAGTCGATAAAGTGTCCTCCCACCTGATTACCGCCCACTCGGCCGGTACGGTAGTATCCATGGACGGGATCTTCGCCGCGCTCACCGCCGATGTCATCTCGCACTACACCTACGGCCATAGCATGGGCATCCTCGACACCAAGGACCTGCGGAATGACTTTCGCGAGACGGTCGCCGGTGCCGGCGCCCTAGCCCATTACACGCGCATGTTCCCCATCGTCGCCGCCTCGCTGGAGATCATGCCGGGGTTCATTGAGTGGATGCAGCCGAGCACGAAGGGGCTGTTTGATACGAAGCGCTGGCTGCTAAGGATGATCGGGACGCATATCAATGGTGATGGGGACGAGAAACCCGGCGCGCAGAAGACCATCTTCGACTCGCTGCTGGATAAGGCTGTGCCGCCGGCGGAACGGACCTCGAAGCGGGTGTGCGATGAGTCGCTGACAGTGCTGGCCGCTGGGACCGAGACTACTGCCCGAGTACTCTCGATTGGGTGCTTTCATCTGTACAGAGATCCGGCGATGTTGTACAAGCTGCGTGAGGAGTTGAGGAAGGTGATGCCGGAGCCAACCACCAAGGTGTCGTGGGCGCAGCTGGAACAACTGCCTTATTTGGTACGTTTATTGGCCCTTGTTGGGGGATGAACTGGATCACTAATACACGCCATCTTACCTCAGACTGCGGTGGTGAACGAATCGTTGCGCTTGTCGCATAGTGTGCTCATCCGTGTTCCGCGGGTTTCGCCTACAGCTGCTTGGGAATATGGGGATTACACGATTCCTCCAGGGGTGAGATAACCCCCAATATTCGTCAATGACGGGGATATCTAATTTTCTACAGACGCCTGTTAGCCAGTTGATGTACTTTGTTCATACCGATCCAACTATCTTCCCGAATCCCGATGAATTTGTCCCAGAACGATGGATCGAGGCTGCAAACAAGGGAGATCGCCTGACCAAGTATCTTGTGCCGTTTACCAAAGGCCCGAGAATCTGCCTTGGGTTGAAGTAAGTGCTGTGCCTGGAGATGATATGCCGTATGGGAAACTAACCACTGCCAAATAGCCTCGCATACTCGGAGATGTATCAAATGTTCGCATCTTTGGTTCGTCGGTTCGATCTCGAAATCCATAACACGACACCGGAGAGTATTCGTATTACTAGGGATGTTATGATTGGATTACCTGATTCGGATAAGTTGGAGGTTCATTCTCTGGTGAAAAATGTGATTCGTGCTTGATTTTTTCCGATGGTGTAGTTCGATGGAAGGTTACGTGTGGGTATCGAGGGCTGACAGAAAACGAGAGAGCAGCGCCTCGCATATATTTACAAATTCCATATCTTAGCCATGACCGTAGTTGCAATATGAGACTTAAAAACTCATCTCCAGACAGTCCCTGCATTTACCAATCCTATCACCTCCATAATTAGGTACGGCAATAACAAAAACATCAAGTCCGGGCGCAACACAAGTCCCGACAAGGTCTTTGAAAATATCTCCAGCCATGAGTCACTGAAAAAGAACTTTGGCAAATTCGCCGGACGACGCAACTTTCACACAGCCGAGCGCATCTTTATATACAAATCAACTGATGCGCATGATCTTAATTTTGCCAAATACGATACTTGGTCCGCTTGCTTCAGGAAGGTCTGAACTAGACGCAATCCAGCGGGAACATAACGATAAGGTCCCAGGAATCAAGATATAAGATTAGATTATATCTGTACCATGAGATATATGTCCTGTAGCATATATGCAAAGACTTGCGAGCAAGCGCTTAAGAGCACCTAAACAGGACATATCTCTTAAGCTCAGCGTGGTCTTGTTATAATTATGCCGAAACAAAAACCAATGTAATCCCCCCGCCAAGTCCCTAGCGGGCATGTGTTACTATCATTCCTAAGAAGCAAGAGCCCAATGCGATGGATTTTCACAATGCCCAGGAACCTATTGATGAAGGAGCTCGATTCCATTTGCTTGGATATTCGTGGCGGCTTAGAAGATCCCGTGAACGACCTCGCGCTTCGGATTGCCTGCACAGATTTCTAAGCTTCCTGGGCCCTGATGGGCGACCTTGAATATAGTGCTGAGTGTCTCGCCAACTCACTTAATTCAAGCGGCGATTGTATGAGATCTAGGAATAATATTAAGAATATGGGTAGCCGTGTAGATTGAGGATGCCCCTTTGAGTATACAGGAAAAGTTTGAAGGTGTTTAAAGATGGTCGAACGCAGTTAGAGTTCAAAGTCTACGCGGATAATGGTTAATGGCCAATAATGTTTGGATTACATCTTATTAATTATCATCGGTCCCCTTTGAAACCGCACACTATTATATATTATGTTAGCTACTGTACTCTCGGGGCCATACATATGTTGGTCAGACTCACAATTTGCGCGAAAAGCCTCTGCACTTGAGCACTCCTACATGGTGAGGAAGCTGCGCTCTCACATGGGAAATATGGTCCATACTTGTCTGCAGCGTTGTCACTTTAGTTTCGATCGCAATACAGCGCGATTGGAGAGTATCATTATCCTGTTCAAGTGCAATTCTTGAACGATGAAGGGTGGCATTGGTCTCTGCAAGTTTCTCATTCCGAGCTCGGAGCTGCTGGACGTCATTGTTCAGCTGGTTGAGATCTCGTTCTAAGTTGGATATTGTTGACTGTAGCTCCGTTGTTGTCGTCTGCTCGTTGCGTAGAGCTTCTTTCTCGCGTTCAGTATCTTCAGCAGTGGCGTCACGCTGTTCCCATAGGCCATGTAGTTGGCGTTGAAGGTCGTCACGTTCGTGCCGTAGCGCTGAAGACTCCTTTTCTAGTACTTGGTTATGCTGTCGGAGCCTATCGGTTTCCGAGCGCAACGTATCCATGGCCCCTGCTTCGCTTCTTGCTAAGTTTAACCCCGTATCGAGCTCTATGTTCCTGTCGCATACCTCCTTGAGCTCGCTTCTAATCCGTGCAATCTCAATCGTCCGCCTATGCAGTTGCTCTTCGGTAGCTGTTCTCTGAGATCGCTCCTCATAGAGCTCATCGCGGAGAGAAGAGAGCTGTGCAAGCTGTCCGTCGCAGGCCTGTCTCCTCTCGGCAAGATCCTCCGTAAGAATGTCAAGCCGGCGGAGCTCTTGATCGAGTCGTTCGTTGATTTCGTTTTTCTTATTTGTCGTTTGCGCGAGGAGATGTAAGGTGGACTGAAGTACCGCCTGATTTTCTGAACACTGACGCTCAGCCACCGCTAGTTGCCTAGATCTTTCATCTAGCTGATACTGGGTTGCAATCGTTTCGGCTCTCGTATCTGTCAACTGGCTTTCAATTGTCCGTACCGTTTCACCAAGCTGCGCAGACTCGGCCCTTGCAGCGTCCCGTTCGCCCTCGTTTCTATCAGCCCGGGCTCGCTCTTCCCCATATTGTGTCCGAGCTAAGTCCCTTGCCTCTCGTAGTTTATGTTTTACTATCCCCTCATTCCTTTGATACTCAGCAAACACCTCTCTCTCTGTGGTAAGCGCTTGTTCTGAGCTCTTTCGGAAACGGTATAGTAATGTGAGGAAGGGGAGTTCAAAGTCATCGTCCTCTTGTAACACCGTGACCAGGTGTTGCCAAGGTATGTCACCGCCTGTTGCATTCATCGGATGTGTTTTGTCAGACATATCTAGCTGAATGGTTAGGTGCTCAGGGCTTTGGTTGGATATTGTATATCGAGATGAGGACAGGGTGGACCAGGGACTGGTTGAGTGTGAACATGAAGAGGTATCGTCCATTTTCCTTCGAAACGCGTTATACCGACGACTATATAGAGTCTCCGGGTTAGAATTATGACAATTATCGACCTCCGTTGTCGATGAATGGGTGACGCGATATTGGTCTCACTGCAGCCACCTTTATTTATCTAGTCCATTGGTTGATATGAGGCTCGCTATATTGCAGCCTCATTCCATGGTAACTGTACATAATCCCTACCAGAAGATATATAATCCCAATCATAGTCATATCAACAGCTTGTGGTTAAGTTGACAAGAAAAAAGAAAGTAGTGGGAGGGGCCAATGGTTGCATAATGTAGGGTCACTATTTTTTTTTCTCTTGCGACCGATGTGCCACCCGAGAGATGTAAGACGTAAGACATACGAGGCTATGCATTAGATCTGGGTTGAGTCTGGGGTCGTGGGGTAGGCATCCGGCATTCCACTCTGCACCTGAGGCATCCATTTTGGACATGCCACGAACAAATATGGATAGCCTCACCAAGAAACTTGGAGGGCAACCAATTAAGTGTCACTCAGCCAACCTCAACTGCATGCATTCCTTGCCACCATCCCTGCTATGAATCTACGACACCCCAGGTGTCACATTACATTGAATTAATATTTAATACCATCATTTTGTCGCGGCGCTCGTGTCACTGATGTCGGAAGCCCCGGTTCGGTGCTGTTGAACACGTCAAGGAATCACAGGTTCCCTAGCTATAGAGTTGGGTAATAATTTACAGTACAGTGGGGTAATAATTTAGACCTCGTCAAACGCGGGCTTTGGGTGGGTTCCCGTGCGGTTTTTACCCATGATTGGATCCGTTCAACCCGGATGAAAGTGACGCACAATCATTACTAGTAGTGATTGCAGACCAGCTATCCCACAAGAGACATGACATATCTCACCCAAGACGGATAGAGCATTGTACAAAAAAAGTCTGTGGCAGGCATGTATTTTCGACAGGGCGGTCCCCTATCCGGCGTAAGATATCACAGCCCAGCGCAAATACTGCATTAGACATCGCAAACAAGGCAGGGTCATAAGTACAACCACCCCGATAGACCCTCTCTACCTGTTGCTCAAAATGTGAACGATGTAGTATGGGCAAATACAATTATGCAGCCTCGAAATACTGGGATACGTAGAGTCGCAGGAGGCGAGTTTCCGGATACGGGGCGCTTGGCACATATAGAATGGGCTTATCGTGGGCGTCCCAATCGAGCAGTGGAGACTTTGGCATTGGGATATCTATGGGAACATCTGTATCATGATCCTGATTTGAGATAGCATTCGTAGGACCGTCCTTTGGAGTTTCCTCAGTAGTGGGGGTGCGCTTGCGCTTTGCCGAAGCACCGTATGCGTGAGTACAATTGGTAGTCCTTAAAAGGATATTTCGCGCCTCACTGCGGCGCAGTCACATCATTTCCGCGCCACGTATTAGATTGATTGTAATTTGGCGGACCTTTTCCCGTGCATTGGTTATTGCGGGGGCTTTCTGTCGTGCCCAGAGCATCAGCCAATCTTTCTTGCTTCGACCTAGGGGTGCCAGCAAAACGGCTTTTCTCCTCTATGAATAGCCCTCTCGTGGTCCTCCAATTTATTTCTCCTCATAAAGAACTGATGACGAATCATACACTCGAACTTTATCTTCTCTGTTCTCTTTTTACCAGGGGCCGTAAAGCACTCGTTGAGATCAGTTTCCTCAGGATGATATCGTTTCATATGGGGCGTGAGGCCGTTCTTCTGAGGGAATCCTAGACTGTTCCTCTCGCAGCCTTCTACTGAACAACAGTGTGGTAGATTATGGCGGTTGACATGATCGTCGCGGCTCTTTGCGTCCCCGAATCCCTCATGGAAATAAGAATAGAGAACTTTCGGGCAACGGAAGGGACGTTGAGTGTTCATTGACGCAGTATCAACGCCAGGTTCCAGACTAAGGCTTTCGAGGAGTTTTCGGTTGCGCGTCAGCGTCTTCTTTAACGAGCTCATACTCACTTCATTTCTTTCGTCCAGGGTTCCTTTCTGGGTCACGCGAATGTGGTTCCAGATCCTCGCAAGGGGGTGGTAAAAAGAGTATTGCTGGAAGGCAGCGCAGTCACTGAGCGATTCATCCAAAGTGCTATCGTCAGTGAAGCTGTTCGCATGGAAACGCAGGAAATTTTCCAACTCCCGGGAGATATGCATCACCTCGGCGTTGAGAGAAAGCGCCGTTGATGTCGCACTGCCTTCTATGAATGCCTCGTTGTTTTCCACCAATGTTCGGATGTGAAGGAACCAATTAGCCACGGCGTAGTCTTGAAGGGCAAAATCGCCGCGTAGAGCGTAACAGCGGAGGCCGTCGACCGAGATAATGGATCTGAAAATGTTAAGCGTAAGGTAGCGAAGGCAGCGTAGTGTAAGCCCACGTTCTGCTGCAGCGAGATTTATATCGCTTTGCTCGGCTATAAATCTACCAGTTGTTAGATTTTGTTTTCCGACTCGGTGTCAGGGGACAAGTTCTTACAACTCGGCAGTCTGGTGAACAAGCTCTACCCGGTCTCCTTCCATCACCTGCACAAGAGACCCACAAAGCTCCTTGATATCATCTTGCAGTTTTAGATCCTGGTCGATCTTATTCGCCTCAAAATCGATGGAGAACGCCACCTGGATTTCCGACCACTCTAAAGGCCTGCCGAGTGGTAGCAGTGTGTATTCTAGCTGCTCTGGACTGAGGTCTCGCTTCAAGCGCTCCATGATCCGTTTGTAACTACTCAGCAGTGAGCGTGGGATGGCACCCAAGGTATGGATGAGAGTTCACTTACGCTCCCCGCAACTCGTCGGGCATTCTGGAACCGTCAATCCCATCCCGAAAAAGTTATCGTGTGGGCTGTCTCGATAGATTATTCATAACAAGCTTGGCGAACAGGAACATTCCTATCCTGTTGTTAGCGAAGTTGTAGCTCGACTGGGAATGGTAGTAAAGTGATACCATCAGCTTTTGTGCATATTCTATCAAGTGTCTGTTTCAGATACCCATCTGCAAATTCGAATTTATCCAATTCACGTTTCCTCTGTTGACAGTACTTTTGGATGTCCTTTTGATTGTGCTCGGACAACAGGGCAAGAACCTCAGTCTCGGGAAGGGAATTCTTGATCTCAGAAGAAGGCTGACTGAGAAGTGCAACTCGCAATTTACCAGGTGCATAGCTCTCTGTGCGTATGACAAGACGACGAAGTATATCAAGTAGATCTTTCCTTCCGTTGTTGCACTCATCGAGACCATCAATTATCACATACAAACGCGGCACTCGCTGCACGAATGTGTCCAGGATGACATTTGCCGTTGATAAATCCGATAGCGTAGCTGTCAGAGATTTTTCCATTACTGCGTAGCGGTATGGTATTAGATCGACGGCCGGCCGGCCCACCTACCAACTAGATTTTATTGCCAAGAATCAACAGTGGTCATCCCCCATCAGGTTTACAGCTCGCCAGGTCGCCAGCTGGATATTATCGTGTATTTCGTTTTCTGGGCTATGGCCAAATACGTGGCGTACAATATATTGAGATCTCATTAAATACACTCAGTCCATTTCGAATGGTTATCATTATCAAAGACCTCGCTCGAAACTGAAGCCCATTGACTAATCACATTCCTCGTCGCATTCGTCCTGGTTTTGTTAATCTATAATACCTCCCGATAAAGGCGTCTACTAGACGGTCATACCTCATCTCCGATGTCAGCCATACATTCGTCAAAGCAATCCTAGACGGCGAAACAGGTTAGTAGACCGGACTATCAAGGAGGATACCATTCGGTAAGCAGGGTTTACCCTTTTGGTCCGGACATTACCACCATCAAGAGAAGTAGCTTCTTTCATAAGGATACCTCTGGGTTCCGCACCACGTTTGTTCCGAACAGCCCCTGCGTTGGCAGCACTTGCTACGCCAACCAGAGTTATAAGAACGAAAGTCAGGAAGCGCATTGCGATGGCTGGAAGTATAGGGGGATCTTAGATTGATATAGAATACAATTGGTGATGCTAGGATTTTGTATGAAAGAAGAAGGATGGCAAGGGGATTAGAGGGAAACTATCTCCATGTCCCTCTATTTATACATGGGGAGAGAAAACCGATCATGCCCCGGGATTTGCAAACCTTGGTAGATATGCATGTTTTTACACTCCCTTGCTTACCCCTCGGACCTGTTTGAGAATACATTAGAACTCAGCCCAGCCATCGAATGGGAAACCCACGATAGGCCCCGCCCTCTAATAAAAGCCGACAGGAAAATGGATGATATGACGTATTGTTTGGGTGCATGTGTATATCATTGAAGATCTATTCCATTAGGGCGATCCAACAAGGCAAAATGATGAGCGGTGAGTATGATGCAAGGTGCTGAATGAGGATCATAATCCTGGGCCTTTGTGGAGTTGCCTGACTGGATATATCAACTACCCGTGCGTATACTTGCAGAACATGTAATCACATTATTGTAATGATCAACACTTATACAGTTAATGAGCTTACGCTGGGGAGTAGGTAAATAAAAAACATGTGCTAAGTGATAGGTAGAATGACAGAAGACCCTAATTCAATATGCCCAGCTGCTCTTGAATGAAAATAGATGACAATGTAAGGTTCAATTACCATCTACCCGTGAAACTGAAATGCAGAACCCCCGCAGAATTCATTCAGTAAACATAATGTAAGGTTTAGACATAGGGCACAGCCCTAGCCCTAAGATATGCCAAGTTCCTCTAAACCTTAGCAACATTCAAAACAAGATCCAAAACAAGACATCTTAATAAAGTTACTCCCTAATTGCGGGGATGATCTGGACCTCGGCCATCGGCAGCTGCCACTCTAACGACTAATCAACGAGCTGCGATCCGCCGAGATTTGGTCATTTATATAACCTACTAGGAGTTGCCTGTTGGACAATATCATCGCTTTTTACATATCCCATCTCCCATCCATCAATATGTCTGCCGAAGACCAAGTAAACCTCCAAAGCTTTGGCTCAATCTTCTCGCTCGACGGCAAAGTTGCCGTTGTGACTGGAGGATCTCGAGGTCTCGGTCTCCACGCCGCCAGTGGGTACGTATATATTTTTTGTGCTACATACTCCACAATGATACTCATTTAGACCTTTCTAAAAAAAAACAGCTTGTTACAAGCAGGCTGCTCCAAAGTCTACATCACCTCCCGCAAGGCGTCCGCCTGTGACGAAGCTGTCGCTGCCCTGAATGCCCTCCCCAACAAGCGGCCCGGTGCGCAGGCCATCTCCGTCCCCGCCGACAACTCGCGCATGGAAGATCTCGATCGTCTCGTGGAGGAAGTGAAAAAAACGACTGACCATGTCGACATTCTCTTCGCAAACGCGGGAGCTACCTGGGGCGAGAAGTTCGATTCCTACCCGGAGAACATGTTCTCGAAGGTGATGGAGTTGAATGTCAAGAGTGTGTTTTACTTGGTGCAGAAGTATGGTTTACACATATATTGCCCTTTTTCCTGTTCGAGTCGGAAGGTAATAAATATTAACAACCGGCTATCCTGGTAGATTCACCCCTCTGATGACTGTCAACGCCACTGTCAACGATCCTTCACGCGTGCTGGTGACCGCCTCCGTCGCCGGTATTGCGCTGGGAAGCCTGGGCAAAAATGCCGTCTTTGCCTACTCGGCTTCGAAGGCTGCCGTCATTCATTTGACCAAGAACCTGGCGGTGGAGCTGGGCCCTCGCCATATCCTGTGTAATGCGATTGCGCCGGGGTTCTATCCGACGAAGATGGCGAACGGACTCATCGGCCTCCAGGGCGGGTTTAAGCAGCTGGAGGACCATTCGCCCAACAAGCGACTCGGTCGACCGGAGGATATTGCGGGTGCTGTGGTGTTCCTGGCTAGTCGTGCTGCCAGTCATATGAATGGGACGGTGCTTGTTACGGATGGAGGAGCGCATTTGAAGGGTCGGTTGTAGATGGGGCATGGTCCTTATGTAGATATACATTTGCTAGATGCAAAGTTACTCTTGAATATGACTATTGTTGTCGAGATATGGGGCTCAAGGTTGCTACAGAATTCAATAGTTTCCGTTGTATACACGATTTACAGCTTCGAGGCCGCTGGTTTAGCATCAACCTGCACCTTGATAGCGCGGTCGATGAGCTCCATCGCGCGGAACAGCTCGTAGTCGTTCTGCTTGGGCGTCACGACCTGAATGCTCAGCGGCGAATCGAGATATACTCTGCGGTCGACGGTTTTCTCATCCCCTACTCATAGTTAGCAGATTATCCACAACGCACTCAAGCCAGGAAACAACATACACAACTCCCGATTCGCCTTATCCCAACTGCCCAGCACCGGCGCATCCATCGGCTTCCCCAGCTCCAAGTCCTCCTCCCTAAACGCCCGCACCGGCAGCGCGCCCGCCGGATAATCCAACAACACAAAGCTGGACGTATACCCCACGGCATTAGACCGATCCAGCTCCGGCACAGGATGCGGCGCCAACGGATGAATAATCGCATCCACGCGGCGTTCCACGCCCCCCAGATTCCACATCTGCATCATCTCGCGTTCGATCTGCGACCGCTGCGCCTGCAGCTTCCCCAGCTGCTGCACCGTCATCTCCTTCCCGCGCTTCGTGCGTCCCTGCAGCCACGGAATCAGCGGCTCCCCCGTACTCTCCAACACATCCATCATGAGACCCCCGCCATCGGCACCCATCAGCCTCCCCGCGACCCCTTGGCACTTCGCCAGCGCAGCCGGCACCGGAATCTCCACAACTTCAACTCCAGGTGTCCTACGCAGCGCCTCAGCAACTTCATCGAGCGCACGCGCCACCGGCGGCAACGGCTTAACCAGCCCATCGCCCCTCACCACCCCGATAGTGACATTCCGTGGCTGCGACTCCGGCAGCTTCAACGAGGGAAACTTACCCCCCCAGACCCCGGGGATACAATCCTCGCCGAACAGTTCCGCCCGCGGCACAATCTCCGCCATCACCGCGCCCAGATCGGCAACCGACCGCGCCAACGGGCCCGCAACCGCCTGCAGCGCGATCCGCGAATTGCCCGCAATATGCCCCGCGTCCTGCCCCCCAAACGGCACCCGACCCACACTCGGCTTAAACCCATAAATCCCCTGACACATCGCCGGGATGCGGATACTGCCGCCGATATCGGTGCCGAAGCCAACCATGGAGCCGCGGAGGGCGAGCAATGCGCCTTCGCCGCCAGTGCTGCCGCCCGCGGTGAGCGCGCGGCTGAGCGGGTTCAGGACGCGGCCGAAGAGGTGGTTGCAGCTGTCGAGGGCGCCGAGGGTCTGGGGGATGTTGGTTTTGGCGATGATGATGGCGCCGAGGGACTCGAGGAGGGCGACGAGGGGGGAGGTGGAGGTTGCGGGCTGGAAGGCGAGGGCGGCGAGGCCCGTGGTGGAGTCGACGCCGGGGATGTGGAAGTTGTCTTTGATGGAGATGGGGAGGCCGTGGAGGGGTCCGATGGGGCGGTTGGTTTGCGCGAGGTGGGCGTCGAGGGCGCGGGCGCGCGTGAGGGCGCGCGTGAAGAGCGGTTCGGTGAGGCAGCGGGTCAGTTGTTGGGCGATTGCTGCGCGCTGGATTAGAGGGAGTTAGATAGGTTATATATGAGGTTGTGTGGGTGGTTGTTTTGTGGTTGTTTGTGGTGTCTCTGGGGAGGGGTGAGTGGTTAAGTACGCACCTTGCAGAATGCACGGACAACCTCCTCCGAGGTGAACTGTTTCTGCGAGATGACGCGCAAGAGACCCTGTACGTCGTATTTCTCGGTGATATGCAGCTCACGCCCGGTGAGGATCTCGCATGTCCGTGGAATATTCATCACGTTGACTCGCTGGTACTCCTTTGCGTTGGTGATGGAGTCGGCCACGGAGAGCATCCCCGCGGGGATCAGCGAGGCGGGCAACCTCCATTCGGCGGGGATCTGGGCCTCTAGCTGGGCTTGCTTTCGCTGGGCGATTGCTTGGTAGGTGGGAGTAGGGGTCGACATGGTGTTGGAGTGTCAAATTGGCGTATAGAGAGAGAGGGGGGGGTGAGTGAAGGGAAGTGGTGGTTCGGTATTTATACGTTGACAGCCGAGGTTCCCCGCAATTCCCGGACCTTCTCCAACCCTAATAAACTCTCCACCAGAAATAAACAAGATTTGGAGTAACCTGGAGAGTTATTCTCACTGAGCAGGCTCGAGCCTTTTCGAATAGTGGGATGCGCTATTCCAGCGCCACAAAGCCAATGCCACCAGTTAATAGCCCCAATTAGCACTCAATTAAAAACAACTGCATTGTTGCTACACAAATTTTTAGCCGAGAGAAGAATAATTCTTCAACAACTCGAATTAATCTATATGTCATATCTGTCCAATAAACGAGTATGAGCATCGAACTACTAAATAACCTGTAGCGTCAACGAGCCTTGCGGGGGAAGCAGTAGAGAAATCCCAATATATATTTTGCCGCTTCAATATCAACAACTCCTTGTACTAATTGTATATATTTTCTTCCAATTCACAGCCTTCGTGATGAACTGTTCTGCCCTCTGCATAAAAGCATAATTCCATAAAGACTCAGACTTTTCGGTGTTTTACGCATCCCTCCTTTCAATATCGCCCCCTTCTATGCTGTACAGAAGGTAGCGAACTAAACCCCATACTCCTCCTGCAAGAAACTCGCCACTCGCCCCCCAATCATATACGCCGGTCCCTGCAGATGCGTATCCGGCAACGTCGGCAAAATACTTACATCTGCCACACGCAGTCCATCAACGCCATAAACCCGCAACTGCGGGTCTACCACGCCGCCTTTATCTTTCGGCAGCATGGCACAAGTCCCCGACGCATGCAAGTTAGAGAAGGTTCCCGACTTGATGTACTCGAAAATAGCATCGTCGTCATCCGAGGCCACCGCCGGACCGGGGGACAGTTCACCATGGTTGGGGCCGACGGTGAACGGAGCCAACGCCGGGCTGGCGAGGATCTTGCGCGCGTCTCGGAACGCGTTAATGGACATGATCCGATCTGTGGAGTGGGCGTAGTACTATATAGCAGATTGTAATCAGGTGATGTCAGTATTCAATCAACAACGAAAACAAAAGAACAAGGAGAGATCCAGCAAAAAAAAAAAAAAGGATATACGCACGTTAGGATCGATAATTGGCAAATCCGCCATATTACCCGAGCGGATTGTCACACTCCCCTCCGACAGGGGCACCATACTGGAAGCTGTGATGGAGAAATACGCCCCATCGGGAGCAGGCGTATGCGCCTTGGTGGGGATGACGGGGTAAAACATGGCCTCGAAGAGGAACTCGACGGTGGCGCGATTGTCGTAGCCGGCGTCGATGACGGCGTCGGCCTTGATGGAGCGCAGCCGCTCGTCCGAGTACTGCTGGAAGGTGTTTGTTGCGCCGCCGATCCCGGTGTACACGCCTGAGCGCTTGGTCAAGTACTCTTCTTCGCAGGCTTGGATGTCGGCCGGCATTAGGAATTGACGGTGCATGGATGCTTCCGGGTTGGTTTTTACCATGATGCTGAAGACGTGGTGGTCCATGAAATGTTGGCCGATGTTTTCGTTGGCGACTAGGGGGGGGATGCCTGCGGATGTGAGGGTTTCACGGGGGCCGATTCCCTATATCTGGTTTAGAAGCTGGGTAGGAGGAGGTAGGGAGTTGGGAACATACCGAAACCATCAGCAGCTGCGGCGACTGGACCGCACCTAACGACAAGATCACCTCCTTCTTTGCGGCGGCGGTCCGGAACACTCCCTCGATGTTATCCATGAACACCACCCCGGTGCAGCGCGGCGATCCCTTCCCGTGGGGCGAGTCAAAGACGAGTCGCTGTGCCGGCGCATCATGCATGACCTTCAGATTCGGCCGCCCCCTGGCGTGCTCATAGAAGTCATACGCCGAACCACGTCGATACTGTGGTGCCACGGCGGCGGTTCCTTGCTTCGCGCCCACGCCGCTGCCAGAGTTTAGATCCTTGACGATGGGGATGCCGATGGAGCTGCACGCTTCAATAAAGGCCGGATTGGATGGCACGACATGGCCCTGGTATCCGACGTTGAGAGGACCGTCACCGTATGCGGCTGGCTCCCAGGTCTGGTACGCTTTGTTATACTGGTCCTTTACAGGGGTGTTGAATCTGGTAGTCTGCCGGGGGGCGTCAGTATGTAGTGGAATATGCGCTGTGCAGGAAGGATACAAACCCGAATGAACTCCGGATAGACATCTTTCCATCCCCAGCCGGGATTCCCCAGCTTTTCCCATTGATCGTACACGGCTGCTGAGCCGCGGCCATAGAAGCAGCCGTTGATGTTGCTGCATCCGCCCAGACCCTTGCCCCCTGAATTTCTAGATTAATATTGTGAATGTGGAGCAGTCGGAGAAAAAAAAAAAAAAACTCACGGCGGTAGGGAATCTGTCGTCCATCGAGCCCTGGCTGGGGCTCGGTGAGGAAGTTCCAGTCCAACGGCGTGGCCTGCATGTGTCCGACTTCTCCGGGGCATTGGTACATTGGCGCGACATGAGGGTCAGGCCCGGCTTCAACGACGAGGACGGAGTGTTTTCCGGACTCGCTTAGTCTGTCGGCGGTCACTAAACCGGTGGTTCCTCCTGGACTGACATTAGATGAATGTTTCAGACATCCTAGTGGGAGTAGAGGGACACGAACCGCCGACAATGATGAAATCGTATGTGTCCTGGAGCTTGGGCCCGGTGTTGTCAGCCACTAGGGCTTGTAGTTTGTCGTTAGGAGCCATATCTCTTGAATTCTATGAATTATCTATACTGTAAATTTGGTGAATATTTGTATCTTGAGTAGATTTGAATGAGGGTTACTCCGTTGTGGTTTTAAATATGGAATGTTGTGTATACGTCATGAACATCTTTTAGGTTACATCGGAGGTGTCAGTTGCATCATTGAGGAACTCCCCATTGTGGCTGACATAATGTCATTCTAACAATACTAATATACTGATACATTCATTGTCTAAGAATCAAAGACATCAATTGAAATGAACATACTGGCACTGGCCCGAGTCTTGACCAGGACGGCCTTATACTAGCCAATCCCAACAACGAGAATCCTCTGCGCCAAAGTCGATTCCTCGTTGAAACTATTTACAGTAGTCGAGACAGGGTTGACGTACCGTACTATGACTAACTATTTTTCAATCTGTATATTGATAAATTGTTGTTTGGGCCGTATAATAAGGGCAGAAGCCTTGTAGGGCCAATCTGAAGGCACTTCAGCAATCTTGTACCAACAAATGTTGACCAGAAAAAAACAGAAACCATACAGTTTCTAAACGTGTTCAATATTATTCTGGTCTCAGCTAAGCTCTCCAAATAAAAATATTCGCCCTAAATTGATTGGCTGCACAGCCCCTTCTCCAGCGCTAAATACAGCCTCACGCTAAACAAGCGCCTCAACCTTGTCCCAACGACAACAAACAAAACATAACACCTTGCCTAACTCACCTCCCAAATGGACAGTAATTGCAACTCACCATCCCAGAAATCCAGCCCCGAAGTATGCGATCCCGCGATGAATACACCGTGGGCTGGGTGTGCGCGCTGCCGCTGGAAATGACCGCCGCGATGGCGATACTCGACACGTCACATCCTGCGCTGACATATCCCCCCACCGACACCAACGCCTACAGCCTGGGGTCCATCGCCGGCCACAATGTGGTCATTACATGTCTTCCATCCGGTATCTATGGGACGATCTCCGCGGCGACCGTAGTTTCGCAGATGGTGTCAACGTTCCCGCAGCTGCAGTTCGGGCTGATGGTAGGAATTGGGGGCGGGGTTCCGAGTCGTACGCATGATATTCGCCTGGGCGATGTGGTCGTGAGCAAGCCGACGGGATCTTGTAGCGGCGTAGTGCAGTATGATTATGGGAAGGCAATGCAGGGGGGCCGGTTTGAGCAGACAGGCGCGCTGAACCACCCTCCGCAGTTGCTGCTGACCCATATCGCGCAACTGCAAGCTGAGAAGTTGGGTAAAAGCGATGGGGGAGGACTGTATCCTGCTCTGCTTGGGGTGCTTCGTGACAATCCACGGCTAGAGGAGGAGTTTGGTTATCCGGGGCTGGACGGGGATGTGTTGTTCCAGGCAGACTATGCACATGCCCCGGGGAATGATACATGTGCGAACTGCAAGTTGGATTTTGCTGTGTCTCGTGAGTCACGGAGAACGAGGGACCCTCAGATCCATTACGGAATCATCGCGTCGGGAGACCAAGTGATGAAGGACTCAGAGGCGAGGGATCGTCTGGCCAGAGACCTGGGGGTTCTTTGCTTCGAGATGGAAGCCGCAGGGCTGATGAACCTGCTGCCGTCGTTGGTCATCCGGGGTATCTGCGATTACGCAGATTCTCACAAGAATAAACAATGGCAGGGCTATGCGGCTCTAACGGCTGCGGTGTACTCGAAGATCCTGTTGTCGACCTTTGCACCTCGCACTCTGAGACAGCTGACCAAGCCTAGTAAGTGGATGGAGTCCGACAATGTTCCCATGCCTTTTCTAATACATCATTTTCACGCAGGGGAGATGAATGCCGCAGAAAAGGGTTGCTTCAATCGCCTGTTCCAATCAGATCCCGAAGAGGACAAGAATGCATTGAAGCGCAGAAAGGGCGAGCGAGCCCCCAACACATGCAACTGGCTCCTGGACACACCGGAGATACATCGCTGGCTTTTTAAATCCCAGGATATTATACCATTTACAGAGCAGCGAGAAAGCCTGGACTCTAATATTCTATGGCTCTATGGAAACCCTGGCATGGGCAAATCTATGATGGCCATTATGATGGCCGAAGAGCTGCCGAAACTGCCTAGTATCGAAGGTAAGGCCTCAGTGGCGTACTTCTTCTGCGAGTCGAGCTCTGGTGTCCGCCGCACGTCGCTGGCAGTCCTGCGCGGCCTTTTACACCAGTTGATCAAAGCTCGCCCGGAGCTAGTGAGGTTTCTGTTTGCGAAATACGAGCAGCGCAAGGAAGCCATGTTTACCTCGTTCGATACCCTGTGGTCGGTCTTGACGAGTATCGGGGCCGATGCGGATAGCGGCGAGAAGTTTTGTATTATTGATGCCCTGGACGAGTGCGATATGGAGTCGCAGGAGACCCTACTCACCCAGATCAGTCAAACATTCAACAGCAGGAATGCTGACGGGCCTTCCACGCTACACTTCCTGATCACGAGCCGGCCGTACCCCGAAATAAGCCGCTGCCTGTCCCAATTCCCGCGTCAGGATCTACTGGACTATACCGAGGTAAAATCAGATCTCCGCAAGTTCATCAAGTCAAAAGTCGCAGATTTAGAGGCGAAAAATCACTACTCCAAAAAGGTATCCGAGGAAATCGCCGCCATCGTCGAAGAAAAGGCAGAGGGAACATTTCTGTGGGTGGGAATCGCATGCTCGGAACTGGCGAATGTTCGCTCACGGGATGCTGGCCGGACTCTACGAAGATTACCTCGGGGCCTTCATTCACTCTATCAGAACCTGCTTGATACAGCCCTCACACATGATGGAGACCAGAACCAACTGGTTGTTCAGATCGTGAGTCTCGTTGCCATCGCCGAAGAGCCACTGAGCGTACAGGAGTTGTCAATTGCCTGTGACCTCTACCCCGACGAAGACACCGAAAGTAGATTCAATTTTACCAAGGAGGACATTGAAATGTGCCGTCTGATGGTCATAGTGCAGGATGGCCTCGTCCGACTGCTGCATAAGTCTGTGCGGGATTTCCTCCTGCGAGGCGAAGCCACACGGGCAGGTCTGGTCGATACCCTCCATGCCCATGCAACCCTGGCTTACCGCTGTTTGGATGTATATCTACTCTCGTTCGATACATTCTCGCTTCTGACTGGTTTCGGAGATTATCAAGAGGTCAGTGACCTAGAGCAGATGTTGCTCGAACGGAGCAAAGGACAGTCAGTTTTGCTTCGATACGGGGATAAGCATTGGTTTCGACATGCACGATCCGCCAGACATGAGTTTCGTGTATTGACAAGGCATGAGAGGTTCTTTCGCAATGAGGCCCAGGAGCGGAATGCTTGGGTATCGCACTTACCGGGGGCTGGCGAGTGGCCACTAGACAAGTTTTCTTCCTTCCATCTAGCGGCATTCTGTGGGTTGTCCAGTGTGATTGATTTTGCTTTGGTTGAAATGCAGCAAAACGATGCTCCTGAAAAGTTGGATCCAAACCAAACTGTCTCATTCGATGACGGATTGTTTACGGATGCTCGGATGCCCACACCTTTGCACATGGCGGCCCAGGCCGGGCATACAGAGATCGTTTCCCTGTTGTTAAAGAAAGGCGTGAGGGATATGAGCATCGGGAAGCCAGTCTTCGTGGCCGCGGCTGCTAATGAGGAGCATGGTGGTGCAGAGATCATGTCACTATTGCTTCAGCACACAGCCTGCGACCAAGACTCTCTCGTTGACACGTTGATGGCAGCTGCTCGAAACCGGGGTAGTGGGCCGAGTGTCATGGCCCTTTTGTTGGATAAACACCGAGACATTGAACTCACCGAAGATTTACTCTTGTGTGCCGCGGATAATTTCGCCTGTGGGGGTCATATTATGCGCTTGCTCCTGGATCATGCAGACAAAGAAGTCAACATATCACAGACAGTATGTCGGGGGGCGATCACAAACCGCGGCAACGGCGTTGCAATAATGACGGTATTGTTAGACCACCCGAAGGCAAAACCGTCCCTGGACCAGCTGGATGTGCCGTATATTTGTCGCTTGCTAGACGCGAGCATTATCTATCTTCTTTCCAAAGATATGGATATACGGTTGACAGAGGATGTGGTTGATGGCGCTGTATCCAATGCCGACTGCAGGAA
Source organism: Aspergillus nanangensis (assembly GCA_015844325.1). Classification (NCBI taxonomy): domain Eukaryota; kingdom Fungi; phylum Ascomycota; class Eurotiomycetes; order Eurotiales; family Aspergillaceae; genus Aspergillus; species Aspergillus nanangensis. Next base: position 86,546 of record VCAU01000109.1, on the reverse strand, counting down.
TCAAGTCCTAGTGGCTTTGCTTGACAGGTGCCAGGATTGGGAGATTTCCGCTCAGAGAATATTCGACAAGATATGGATGCCATTTGGCTCCTCGAACGCGATTGACCTCTTATTGAAGCATCATGGCCACGACATCACGCTTACCGAAGAGGTGGTCAGTAGTACCACAATCACGTCCGATGGGACAGCCCGGATAAAGGAATTGCCCCATCGATGTCAAAAGCCCATTTCCGACAGTGCTGCAACTGCTATATTCCAAAGGTTCCATGGGGATGTTATTGAGACGATGCTTCAAACCAATAAACACATCCAAATTACGGAAAACATCCTTGGCGCCGTAACACGGAATCAGAATCACCATTTTGGAGCGATTAGGGCATTGTTACAGGCCCAGCGAACAGAGCTCACCGGGCCACTTATGCGCATAATTTGCGAATGTTTTGACATGGATATTGTGCGCCCATTGCTACATCGACATACCACTTTCCGTATCACCCACGAGATGGTCTTCGGGGCAGCAGTTAGTGGGAAGAGAGACCTCATATTGGAATTTATAAACCATGCCGGTGGCTACGACATGGCAACCGAACTTGAGATTATGCTTTATCAGTGGTTTGACTGCGAAGTTGTCGAGGCACTGATTCAGCATTCGGGACTGCCGGAAGCTACCGATACCCTAATACGGGCAATTGTCGCCAATCGAATGCACGGCAGCGGGATTATGGCAATGCTCATGAAACGGAACATTCCAATAGACCAGAGCCTTTTGCCTGTGATATGTTCGAATTTGGACACTCATGTCGCGGACATGATTCCAGATCTGTGGATAACCGAAGAGACTCTCAGTGCCGCCCTCTATAACCCGCTATATGGGCGGGATATAGCACTCCTCCTCCTGAAGAAATATGGCAACAGCGGTGAGATGAGTCCTCGGGCGTTTTCTCTGATTTGTCGACATTTTGCCTGGGATGGAGAAATCTTCTCTCTGTTGCGCAATTCAAAGGATGCTGAAGGGTACGTGAACAAAGGCATGCTCATGGCATCCCGACAATCTCAAGACGATGGCAATAGATACCACAGAGCATACTCGAATTACCTTGTCGAGATACAATCCCCAGGTGGTCGACCCTGGAATCTGTTTCCGGTAACCGATGCCATGCTTGACGAGGCAGCAGCTGATGAAGTGTACGGGAGCAAGGTGATGACAGGGCTCCTAGGTACGGTAGAGTGCGTTCATATCCCAGAAGAAATCGTCAGGACTGCTGTGTCAAATCGTTTGGAAGGAAAAGACCTTGTTGAGCTACTCCTCAGTCGGTATCCAGATCAAATGTTCCTTACAGAGGGCGTTCTTCTATCCGCTATTGCCAACGATCAGTGTGGCAGGAGCATCATATCCCACCTGCTTTGCCATCATACGGGCACTCAACTCCAGGTTACCCCAAAGATGATTTGGGTTGCCGCAGCAGCGAGTGCAGAGGATATCCTGATAATGCTCTTCAGATCGACCGACATCCGAGTACAGGTCAACCAAGCAGTGTTTGAAGCTGTATGTCAACTATTCGGGTCTGAAATGCTGTCACTGCTGCTCAGAGAGTATGGGGCATGTGTGCGTGTCATCGCAAAATGCATTGAGGCAGCAGCCGGTAATTTGTCGCATGGAAAAGAGGTTTTATCTCTCCTGATACAGGAAGACCCGACAATCCACATTACAGAAACCGTGCTATTAAATGCAGCCGCAACTGACGACCCCGACATGATGACATTTCTTCTTCAACAGCCAGATGTAGAAGAGCTCATCACTGAAGCGGTAGCGTGTGCTGCAGCTGCCAATCAATGGGGAACGTGTCAAGTGTTACCCCTTTTATTGAAGAAATCTGCTGTCCGAATTACGGAGCGTTTACTCATAGCTGCAGCTGCTCACGGGAAAGAAGCAATTTCTTTGCTGCTCAACCAGGACACAGGGGAGATAGAAATTACAGATGCTGTCTTTGAAGCAGCTAAAGGCAATCCTTACCATGGACAATATGTCCTTGGCCTTCTACATCTGTATCAGGATTCTCACCCAGAACCAGATTCTTGCGGAATAATGTGATAATAAAAGATGATATTCCGAAGTATAATCATGACAAAGCCGACTATCAGCAGGATCCTATTGCATCGATTACTTCTAAGCAACCTCTACGAACGAACAGCCACCATACAAACCTCACGCCATGACCGGAGTCATCTTCGCCTGCAGATGCGGCCCCAGATATTGCGGCAGAAAGCAGTCCCGCCATTTCAGCGTTTTGGGGCTACATCCAGGTTAATCTTCAAAGCAAGCTCATAGAGATGGTATGAGCGCTTACCTGGGCGGATCCATCTCGATATTGAATTTGCGGTACACGTGCGCAAACGAAAAGATACAACTCCGCCCAAGCCAGTCTGTGGAGTCAAAAATCATATCCAGAAAAAGGCACGTTGCTGAAACTCTGGTAGTGGGCACTCACTGTTGTCCAAGACAGCTCCGAGGGCCCTTTGAGAAGGTTACCAGCCACTTCTCCAATAAGTGCGATAACTTCCCCCATAGTGGGAAGGGGTCATACCGTACCTCATTAGGCCCGACGCGGACAATATCACCTGGGATCAGATGGTGAGCCAATGGGGGGAAAAAAGAAGTCGTGTCCCTCAAACATACCATACTCGAGATGAAGTTACTCCACGGCATGTACAAACAAGCTCTTTGCTACGCAGTCAATATAGCCATTGTAGAGGCCGATTAGGGCGGCCCATCGAGGGCCGGAAAATCTGGCCAACGGGTGCCAGTATGAGCGGTATAGAGCCTGATATATTGCCCAAGTGATGGGTGTGAGGATGGCAAGTAGAACGTTAACAGGGAAGCTCATGATGGCAGTTGTTGAGGTCTATGTAATTGCTGCAGATATGGTTGCCCCAGAAATTCACCACTGAAACGTAGTGAAGTTGTTCAGATCAAAAGTACGCTTGGCACCAAGAGACTAGGAAAATTGGAAGCTGCTGGAAGACATCATCTTGGATGCCTGGTCAATCCAGAGGCTAGGCTGATTTATAATCTAGCTATCGACTACGTAAGTACACGTAAATGTTGAAATAGCTGGTAGTATATATTGTAGATCGCCTCGGCGATCCTGCTTCTCGTTTTTCGTCACGCCATTCGGTCAAGTGTATGTCTGCAAATTCTTATTGACATTCCAAGCACACAGTAGTTGCGGAACTCCCGAAGGTAGAGAGGGTGTGTGCAGCGAGTTTCATCATATCCTCCTACTCGTTGATGAGTATGCGTGCCCTGTGGTGTCTCTATCTCGACAAGAACGTATAAAATAGCCCCAATAGTAAGTAATCGTGTCATATCTTGTTATGACGAACGCAAAAACTACAGAGAATAACGTCTGTAGATCATAACAACCGTGATACATAAAACCAGCATTTCAGAGGGCCCCACCGTACCCCAACAAGCACTTGGTGCCATAAATACAACCTTACGGAGCTAAAACTTCGAGCTGCTGCCACAACGATCCTACATGAGATGACACATTTCTATGACTTGTTTGGGGAGGAAAAGGCTGGTACGTATGATCCTGTTTCCAAGAGGAATAACCTGGAATGCTGACCATGGGTTATTCCACCTACAGAGGATGTTCAATACTCGAGGCGAGCACAAGATGGTAGTATCGTGATGAAACTTGCGGTGAATAAAGAGGCCATAGGACTGGCTGTTGTTGAACCAGAGAACACGATTAAGAATGCCGGTACGTTTTGTCGATTCCATGTCTATGGCTGATTATGTTTAACACGACACAGATAATTTGGCCTTGTTTGCTCTAGGTTCGTAGCATCTGAAGTCATCCCAATTGATATTAGAATAACTAACATACCCCTTTTGAAGCCATGTACTATAGTGACTGCGACTGGTACTTGGGTGTTTGTGGCGAGGCGAATGCTGATACAACCGTTTGTCCTGAGAACAGGCCCTGCAAGACATTTGACTATTAGTTGGCCATTTGTGGACGCTGAAATTGATTATATGTATGGCAAATTGTGATAGGATTTTTGATCTCCTGGGGAAAGACTTTTATAGATATATTGCCTTGAATGGATATTACTACAGATTTTAATATGGCAATTTCGCTCGTGTGGTACTAAGATAATGTACCCGTTCTCGATCATATAGGCCCTCGTATACAGTGCGCCTTTGAACGCATGATCATAAGATGCGCATAATTTTTCAACATTCCAGGAGACCTAGGTACACAATCCACTACATTATAGTGTTCTCGCAGGCTGGTAGGTAGACTCCTGCACGAAGTCTTGATGGCATGCTTTGCACGTCCTGGCTCGCGAGAGATTATGCGCAGGGCATGAATTGACGACTAGTTCGCGATGTAAATGTTTGAGTATTAAAAATTTCCAATCTGATCGGGGTTGTTGCCAGATAGAAGTATTCGCTATATTGTTAATATTGCCTATATATCAGGGGAATATCGCCTTTAGTCTAGTATCTTTTACTACATCTGTCGCCTGACGGCACTTGCAGTTGGTGCAACACAGTCTTCTATATCCCTTTCTGACCCGCTTGTCGCATGGCATATTGTAGTCGTGTTACATAGCATCGTGGTTGTGGTGGGTAGTTCTCAATTGTCATTGCGTTGTGAGGGACGGAAAAAGCCTTCTGGCGAGCAAGGCAAACTCTTCCTTCGCGTTGGGTGAGATTGCCAGCCATGAACCGCTGAACTAGTGAAGACCTACAGTGGTCAGAATCCTAGGGCCGCGGAATCTCGGAAATTGAAACAGCTGGGTTAGTTAGCGCCTACTAGCGCTGTACTAACGCTAGCGCACGCACGCCAAGAATAACGCCAATTGCCTCACCCGTTGGGCGTTATAGTTCTCCTCCTTGACCGAAGCATTCTATATGAATGTGATCATCACATGCCCGGTATGATCTAGCTCCTTACCGGCATTATCTACACACCCTCGCTTGGAATTGGGTAGAAGATCATCCACAGACATGCGTGTATTGGTTGGTAAAATGGCCCAAAATAGAGAGACACTCCTAAAAGTCTAGACGTGTAGTGGCACTCTTTTCTAATCGCGTTACTCATGGTTGTTTGTCCGCTTCAACTTAATGAATTTCATGAAATGTCGAGCTAATCTACTCTGTTGAGATATCTACAACAGACATAAAAAAAACAATCCGCTTTTCTCCTGTAGATGCCTGCTTGTTGGAGGTTACAAATTCCAACGCTGCTGTGATCACTGCCACCACCCCTAGTTACTTGTAATATCATGTTCTTCTCTCATATTCGGACACCAGCACTGCTGCTTGGAGTGGTGAATGCCTTTTCACTGGGGAAACGTTGGAGTGGCGGTGATGCCCCAACAGGTACTACGGACCCAAATGTATTCAGTGGATGTATGTACTGGGTAAATTCTGCCCTTCCAAATGACTCCTGTGCAACCCTGAGTGCCTACTTCGGTATTACGCTGGATCAGTTAGTTTCATGGGTCAGCTTCAATCTCCATCAGCTCAGTTCATGACATCATGCTGATCCCAGCCTTCACAACCCGTCGTTATCATTCACGTCTTGCACCACAACTGTAGACTGAAGTTATTGTATCGAGGCGCCTGTCATCAAGACGACGACCAGCAAGACAAGCACTACTACAAGTGTTGCGTCCACGACCACCGCCACGACTACGAGTACCACCGCCACGATAACTACTAGCCCACACTCCCCTCAGCAAACTGGGATTACTGGAACCTGTTAGTTTACCCATACATCCCTCGATTGCGTATGCTCTTACTTACTATTCTCTTAGGCAACACGTACTACTTTGTACAAAATGGCGACACTTGTGTCAATATAGCATTGACGTAGGGCATCGCCCTATCCAATTTTTACAGATGGAACCCGGGCGATAGTTGTTGGTCTATTCAGCAGCAATATAGCATTACTGCAGCCAAGTTCGGGACGTGGAATCCATATATCGGTACATCTTGTGCTTCTCTCTGGTTGGGTTACTATGTTTGCGTCTGTATTTAAAACTCGCCACCTGATTGGATGGCATGTCACATGTGACTGGGGGCTTTTAATAATAACAAAGGGATTGCATGGGCTAGAGCTAGTACGAAATTAGCGAGAAACCTGAAATTAATTACCAAGGGTATCTATCGTCTAGAAATCATAGCCACCCCGCACATGGAGTGATAATAAAACCTAACATCCCAAGAACTCTTCCCATCCTCCAACCTGACACCTTCCGACCAGTTTTCCAAGCATTGTCCACCTACCTCCGCCATGTCTCTTCTTCAGCTACCAGAGGAACTTTTATGCCACATTGGTGACTATTTGGCCTGTTATAGAGATGTCCGGGCCCTCGTCGTGTGCAATCGTCGGCTGAATAGGATCTTCAAAGCAATTCCCTTATCCCGTCTTCCGGATTGCCACGGATCTCTCTTGGTCTGTGCAGCGCACAACGGAAATATCGGTTTAGTACAGGAGATCCTATCGGCGCTCAATGTCAAGAGAAATCGAAACGATACTGCTTCCGTCGCAAACGCTGACGAAGATAGCATCGACGAGGAGGAGGAAAGATCGCGAGATACAGGTGGCCGTCTTCCATCCGATCTCGTCGACCATACACTCTATGAGAAAGGGTATCGAGTGCGCGACATCCTGAATATCCAGCGTGCCTTTCTCGCTGCTATCTCAACTGGACTAATTGAGCTCGTTCGCTGTTTTTTTAATTTTGGTGCCACGGCAACCTTTGAATTTCCTCGTCATGAACAGTACCCAGAGGATCCTTCTCAGATATATGTCTCGGCACACTTCGCCCGCCTTCCTGATCCAAAGTACCCACCACCTCTTTGTCTCGCACTCAAACACGGGGATGATGCGCTCTTCGACTTACTTATGAAGTATGACTCCGACCCCTGTGCCTGGAAGCGATGCCCACTTTTTGAGGCTGTTACAGCACAACGTTTTCATGCAGTTCGTATGTTGATTAAATCCGGACCATGCATGCAATGGGAGGCAGTGCTTTCATGTACGTTAGATGATCGGGAAATGTTTGATTTTATGGTGGAAAGCGGCGTTGATATTGAGAGGTATGGCCATCTAGCCCTACATCAAGCTATTTGTAACGGAAGCAAAGAGTGGGTTGAGTTTCTCATCTCTGAGGGTGCAAACCCCAACTTGATCCTACCAAAGGATGAGGTTGTTTTTGACGCTACAAAGAGTTATAGCTCTGTCTACTTTGCTCTACTTCACGGTCATTTAGATATATACAAAATTCTACTTGATTGTGGAGTGCGGCCGGAAGAGAAGAATACGATGATATGGTGGATATTCTCTCTGTTTTTTCTTACGTGGATGTGCCTAAAAAGAGGGAGCACTCCGACAACATGATAAACATGGCAGCTCTATATTTATAGGGAAGAATTTGCTTTGCTGGACGTTTTTGTAGCTGGGTTCACCTGTACCCCTGAAATTATAGGCTTGAATCATGCAAAGATTAGGTGCGAGCTTGCCAAGGACGTGTGGCCCTGTGATATGTTGTTTCATTAACCCAGCAAGTGGGGCCTAGGCGATGTGTTCATAAGCCGGTGAAGCGACGCGAGGGAGGTCAGACTCTTCCCTTATCTACTACTGCATAAAAGGCGCTCGGGTTCAACCCGTTACTATATCACCACTTCCACACGAACCAACCATCCATCCGAATATCAGAATGCGCTATCTCTCATTCTGCCTATTTATTCTCGCTCTCTCCATCAACGCCCTAGTTGTACCCCCTCCGGGCATCCCAAGACCAAATCCCCCTCGCGGAGGTCGATTCTCCAGTCCCCTCCAAAACAACGACCCTGAATCCATATCCGGACAGAACCAAACAGGCAATATTTTAAAGAAAGTGACCCAAGGCTCCTACAGCACAAACTGGGCCGGCGCTGTATTAAGCAACTCGACCCCAAGCGCAACGTTCTCCTACATCTCCGCGACGATCACCATACCCACACCCACGGCCACTGGCAATACGTCTTACCACGCAGCCTCCGCATGGGTGGGTATTGACGGTGTCACCTACACCACCGCTATTCTGCAAACCGGTGTCGACATTTACATGCTCAATGACCAGGCTTACGCCGATCCCTGGTACGAGTGGTACCCGAATTATGCCAGGTACTACGATGAGATCCTGGTTCCCCCTGGCGATGTGACGTTGCGTCGGTCAATGTTACTGCGAGCGACCATGGGGTTTGTGCGGTGGATAATTTAACCACTGGGGAATCGGCCACCAAGACTCTTAGTGCACCGAAAAGCACGGCGACGATTAAGGGGTTGAATGTGGAGTGGATTGTGGAGAACTTAAAGTCCGATGAAGCGGCGGTGCCATTTGTGGAGTTTAATAAGGTGAAGTTCACAGGCTGTGTTGCAAAAGCCGCTGGGGATCAGTTTGGTGTCGCAAATGCCACTGTCTATGACTTGGTTATCGGTGATGAGGTAATGACGATGGTTAGTGTAATTGGTGACAAGGAGATGGTGGTTACTCGTTTATAATATAACACTCAGTTGTATGTTGGTGTATGTTTTTTGTTTCATACTTTTGCTTTTAGGGGCTAGTTGGTGGTCTTACTGTTTGTGTTGAGGGTGGGCGGCTTGAAACAAGTGCAAGGGGAAGTGATATGCGAAACACACTGCAACTGATATAGTTTCTTCCATGTGATATACGTTTGTAGCCCGAGTAGAACACTTCCCAATAGTATCGCCCGCTATAGGCCTCAATTCAAGACCGAGCGAGTCCGGAATTCCCACAAAACTAGTCTCTTGGCCCATTCGCGCCCTTGTTTCCACTGCCATCTCCGATACATGCGGCATATGCTGTGACATTATCGCAGGAGACTGTCTAGACAATCCCATATGGGACACCTGCGGTAACTGCATATCCCGGAATCAATACACATCTGGGCCGAATAGGGAATGGCAGGGCCGAATCTTGCAAGCCCCATATCTCCTCCTCCGTCGCATCTGGGGCTGCTAGCGAGGACATTGTCGCTGGATTTTCCTGCTGTTGCTTCTTACTAGGCGCAGTATTGAAGGTACACGGAACTCCGAGACCTGCAAACACCGCAGAGGGTGGTCGATCATCCAATCGACTGGCATGTTTGTGTCGACGGCACACATCGCAGGGCCGCAGACGCTTGGAGTAATAGGGCCGAGGTCGGCGAAAGTCGGGTGCATAAGAAAAATCCAGTATGGGGTAAGTGGCAAGTGATTATAATTACTTGTCAAAATGTTGGCTTGTTGTTTCCTGGGATCGCTTGGCGGAGCTTTCATGAGTCTACTGTCAGGGTTGAGAAGGATGGAAGTTCCACCGATTAGTGTCCATGGGGAAGATCGGTTTCAAACATGATCGGCGGATCAGCTTGGCCGTCCCGCGACAACCCGAAAGATAAGGTTCGGGCGGATCTAGATAAGGGTTTCGGGCGATGTTTAGTTCCCCACTAATCACAGGACAGGGGTTTCCCCGCATTCTCACAGTGGTAGCGTGAGCCTTCAAATATGGACACTAGGCGGAGGTAGTCTCTGCCCTAATAAAGGAGGAGAAATCACGAGACTTCACCACCTAGCTTACCATGAGGATTCATTTTTGTAGATAGCTTCAACATCATTCTTTTTCTAAAAATTGAAATGTTGAATGGCTGCCTAACTAGCGCTTCCTCTGCCTCTATCTACTCATCTCATGATTTCTTCCTCTTCCTCTTCAAGGACTTAATCAATCACGGAATCAATTCAATGCTCATTTTCCTCTTCTTAAGATTTAATGTGTCCAAATACAGACAGAAGCTGGTCGCGCGACCAAGTCGGCATTGGGTGGCGCTAGGGGCAACATCGTCCGCATGGATTGCGTCAACACTGCGCTTTATTAATACCATGTTTATCATGTCCTGGAAAGTTGCTCAAAATTACCAAACACTTTTTTCGCCAACACATCTGCAGCCTTGCCCAACATGGGTATTATTCCAGCTGGCAAAGCAGTCGCCTTTTCCGCCAGAAAGGGCCAGGCGATCACGATCACGAACACTTATGGAAAACAGGTTATTGACTTCTGGGCATTTAATCAGAATGACCACAATGATTTTTTGTCGATGGTGCATACGCGTACGATCCTCTCAAAGGTGGCACTTACCAAGGGGGATAGGCTATACAGCACGCGACTGAAGCCGATCCTGACGCTCACTGAGGACACTACTCGCGGTGTGCATGATATGATCTGGTCCGCTTGTGATGCTAAAGGATATCGCATGCAGGGATATCATAGCTATCACGCGAACAGGGGAAGGCCAGCCTATGATGCATTACGAAATGCTTACCATTTTCCCTAGGCATTGAAATAACGATTTCCCAATTTCCACATCGCAGATGATTGGGTTCCAGATCCACTCAATATTTCCAAGATCGTGGCAATTGATCATCATGGAGGATCGAATATCCGACACCCCACTAGCGAAAAGGGTCGATAAGTCACTTTCCTGGCGGAGACGGATTTGATTATCATCATGAGTGCCTGTCCCCAGGACATGTCTGATATCAATGCAGGCATACCAACGGATTGCGAGCACAGGTTGGGCACCACTGGCCCAGAACCATCAACAAGCTTGTTCACGATTCAGCCAGCTCTTCCACGTCGCCGCGTCAAGGTCGCACTCTCATTTGACTTTGAGGCTGTATCCCACTGGTTAGGGACCAGTGGTGGTCCGGAGAACAACATGGCTGACTATCGTTCTGGTATCTTTGCCGCACAAGTCGGTGCTTATCGATTGCTTGACCTGTTCAAGAAGTACAACATCGCGGATAAAGTCACCTGGTTTATCCCTGGTCATACCACTGCGACCTTCCAGATTGCAGTGGAATGGCCCATATAATAGGGATGGTAGATCGCATTGTACAGTGGCTGCAGGCGTTAGAAGGCGCGGTGGAATTCTGTACCAATGAAGCCATTACAGTGGGCTGGTTGGAATCGCAGAAGAAGAAATTGGCTTAGTGCTAGAAATATGTGACATTCGGAAATCAAAGCTCTAGGCTATTCTTAATGATGTTGGGGAGATGTTCGTATCCCAGGCTAGGCGGGTCGTGCGTCATCGGCAACATCCCTTCAACCCCGCCTGACAGTTTCTTGGATGACCTCGGACCGTTCTCGCACTACCGAAAACGTGTATTTTGACATCCTCAAAGCAAGATAACTACCTATTAACCTCCATACCATTACTACGACCACCTAGTCGCCTATTGTGCATATCTTATCACGCCGGAAAACAACTAACCCACAATGACACAGCCTCAACCAAACCTAACTAGACTGCGACAGGTCGCTCTCTTGGCGAAGGACCTTCAGTCAGCAGAGGAACTGTTGGTATGTTATCCTCCTCTCAATGCATACCCCAATTAATCCATGTTCCAAGACCAAGGTATTGGGCACCGAAGTCATCTTTCGCGACGCCCAAGTAGGTACCTGGGGATTAGAGAATTTCCTCGGTAACCTCCCATCTATCCCTACCATAAACAATTCTAACCCAACATGTGTCAGTCCCACTTGGCGGTGATATCATCGAAGTTGTCTCCCCGTTCCGCGAAGGTACCACCGCAGGCCGACTGCTGCAAAAGCGTGGCGATGGAGGCTACATGATCATCATGCAGACCGTTGACGCACCTGCACGGAGAAAATATATCGAAAGTAGTGGTCTGTCCAAGGTCATCTTCAGCCACTCCCATGGCGATTCTCACTGCATTCAATACCATCCCAAAGGAATCCCGGGTTTGTGTTCCCCCAGTCCCTTGCAGCACTGATATCCGACTTGGAATGAACATTGACAACCTGGCAGGTGGTATGATGCCTGAGCTGGATTCTCACGATCCTTCAGTACGGAATCCAGACCCCGTGGGGGCCAGGTTTAGCCCATGGCATGCCTGCGGGCCCGACTTTGGGGCCTACGCTGCCGCTATGGAGAGACATTCGCACCTGCACCTTTTGCAGGCTACCTGTAGATTGGCTCCTGGGAAGGAGGATATCGAGCAGGCTGCGAGGGTGTGGGAGAATACATTTGGCACTCGTAGGGAGGGAAGCGACTTGGTTTTTACTAACTCGCGGTTGAAATTCAAGAGAGGTGTCGACCAACTGCCGGAGGGCTTGGAGTCGCTTACGATTGGGATTCAGGGGAAGAGAAGATATGAGGAGGTGTATCGCCGGGCACGAGAGATAAATGTCATCAAAGACGGGCGTGTTGTTATGCTTGGGGTGGAGTGGCATTTCGTGGAGTTGCCGGAGAATGAGGCTCGGAGCAGGATTTGAGTCGGAGGTGGTTGTGGGATGAAATCGTGAGCCTACTGGACATGTGACTATTTCCTAGGCAATCTTGGAGATATTTATTGTTTTACTGCTCAGGATACTTGTCTTAAATGTGAGAATTGCCAGAGTGAGGGCTAACAAAAATGAATCGAACGCAACCAAGCGGATATTTATATTCCCACATTATATACACATTGGCCAACTCCCTTACCATGCTAACCTAACAGCAGGGTTTAATTCTAGGGGCTCCGTATTCAAAGTCTCCAGATCTTTCTCAACTTCTTCATCCAATCTGCAAAGCTCATGACATTTTCCTCATATACCACTGCGTCTAACCCAGGATTCCGAGGACGCGAGGGCACATAAAGGAAGTGTTCAACATGCTTCGCGCTACAGTTACTGATCTCCCCGGCATCCCGTTGCAAGATCTCCAGACAATCTGCGCAGAATCCCATATCTAGACATACGGAACAAATCGACAACCCATCTAATACTGGCAGCTCCTTTTGGCATACGCCATCGCATTGCCAGGCGACATGGTCTTCCGCTGTCTCGTCGCTGTCTGCATCTCCAGGGTATTTTCCAATTATGTAGGCAACCGAGATCGCATTCTGAGTATCTCCAGCAGCGACCAGCGCCTCTAAAAGATCGAATAACCCTCTCAGATCATTTTCCGGGTCATCGTCGCTGAGAATGTCGATGCATCGCTTCACCGATGGCCGGAAGAGATCAGTCGCTTCGGTGTGTCTCCCCGTGAGCCGGTAATACACCCCCAACGACACAGAACGAGCACGACTTATAGAATCATTTCCGGATGTTTTATTTCCTCCGACCCCTTCGCCCATATTCTCCAACCGAGTGACAATTTCGTCTGCCTTCGCGGTGCCGACACCTGCGTTAATCGCGCTGCAAAGCAGGAGGGTCGCCAATTCCGAAGCAGCCACATTCTTGACCATGCGCAGCAGGCCACTGTCCTTGGCGGAGGCGAATTGGTAGACAATATTCTCCCAATGGGTGATAGCCTCTTGTTCATCCTTGACATAGACAGTGTAGATCTTGGCCAACGACATCTCGATATAAGCCGAGGAGAGAAGTAACCCAATTCTCTTGCCCGTGCGTGACGATACCTGCCATTGCTCGATCAGGAAATCCAGCCGGTCAGTTGCTACCGCTGCTTCGGCAGTATGTTGGAAATAGGACATCCAGTGGTATGCGTTCAGCCACATTGACTCTGTGAGCAGGGAGTAATCTTTGCCGGCGACTGTTTCATTCGCCATGTTTTCCAGCATCTGCATCATGTCTTGGAAGAGCCCACGTGCGTGCTGATGAGAGACGAGCGCCTTGATACATGCGTCGCACGACGGGTGGGATATGATGGCGGTTTTAAGAACGTCGAACTGTGTATCGCCTTGTCCTAGCTGCGAATAACACTCGGCAATCTCTTCTTGAGTCCGGTGCAGCTCGGGCATCAATGAGTCTGCCATGTCCGGGTCTTCCTCCATCTTTCGAGCGACATCTTGCTGCAGCTCCAGATGGAGTTCAAGAGCTTTATCCCATTGCTGGCTTCGCGTATATGTCATAGCCAGTCCGACCTTGGTCTTCCGGTTCTCAGGATCCATCTCGATGGATTTGGAAAGGTATTCCTGCGCCAGATCGTAGTAGCCTTTCTCGCGGAGGACGTACGCACACCGGCGATACCAGCATGCATCCTTCTCGGTACCGCCGAACTCCGCTGCATGGATAATATCCTCTTCTGTCACACTGTACTCCTTTGCAATGTTGACCTCGTTGCCCTGGACAAACTGCACGTAGCTCCACACCATTGCCGACGCGGAGATGGGGTGCCAATAATCCTCGCATAACCATCTCTTGGCACAGAACTTCGCAAGCGGCTCGAAAGTCCTTTTGGTGTCGGATTGTGTAGAAGTGACGAACGCCTGCTGCTGTGGCGTCAATGAAGCTACAACCTCAGGGTCGTTCCACCACTTGCGCACTGCGTCCAGGTTTTCTTGCGTGGAAGCCCAGTCCACGCAGTCCACCCATCTGTACATGGTGTCTTCGTCGGTAAACATAGTAACCAACATGGACGCAATCTCCGTCCTTGTTGTGAGGGGTCCGTTCGAGGGAGATGTCGACCGAAGATGCTGCATCCAGCTGTCCAGAGTAAAAGTCGACATTGTCCTGGCGTCGCCGGATTTTTCCAGGAACTCTTGGTCTGTGAGGTTTTTCAGGAACGTGCGGAGAACGTGAGATAGAGCTTGTGTCATGTCGACTCCCACGGGAATATGTCCCTCTCCACCAGATATCTTACCCTCCTGTTTGTCGCGGAGGAAGTCGCCAATGGACGCATGGGAGAAAGCCATCATCGTTGTGGACTTGTCGGAGTCGAAATCTCCCATGTTTTCAACCTCTTCGCCATCCAGCCCCAGATCACTGTCATCGCCAACGATATCATCACCCAAACCAATGTCGTCTGCATCAATATTCGTAGTACGACTTTTCAACTCAGCCGTCGTAAGCCCATCAAGACGATCCAACGTAAACAACGCAGCAAACTGCTTCCGTATAGTCCCCTCCAGATCAATCATCCCATCGCCCTCCGAGGATCCCAGACGCAGAAGAGCCTCCACATGACCCAGCTCGAGAGGTTTCTCAGAACACACAGTCCACAGCAACATCTCATTGAGATACTCTGCCTCCTCTTCGGTGCAGCTCACAGAGAAGCTCCAGAACACATGTCGAAGCATATCTTTCAGACCCTTCGGTGCCTCTTCCAGGCATTTCCGCATGCTAGATTCAGTCCGTTTCTTCATCAGCTCCTGCATCATCAGATTGACCCAGAGGAACATTCCCTCGGCGCCTGCGGATAGCTTCTCGAAAATCTCCAGGCGCATTCTGGCGGAGACCTTGCGCATGATGACGGATCGTTTCATGCTGCTCTTGATGTAGTGCTCGATGTCTGCGGGGTTCTTCTGCGAGGTAACGTGGATTGTGGGGACGTCTGTTTCCAGTGCTTCGAGGAACTGATCCGTGAGATGGGGACGTCCCACGAACGCAATGTGCAGGGGGACTGGTCCGCATTCCTGAGCATCGTACAAGTCTTGAACAAGGCCAAGAAACACCTCTCGTTCCTCCGGGAAGGCCTCGTCCACTCCGTCCAAGACAATGTATACATCACTCGCGGTGTTTGCTTTGTCGATGAAAAATCTCGCAAACAGATTCCGCCAGGCGCTTTCCAGGGTACCGATGGCAGCATAGTCGTCGATTGTCGCCAGATACTTCTCATAAACCGGATCCATCTTGCTGATTTGATACGCCAGGTCCCTCAGCGCCTGGTGGAAAGATCTGGTGTCCGGATTGTCATCTTTGAAAAAGAAATACGCCACCGAGGCCTGCGCATTCCCCTCCGACCCCTGCAGACCCTCTTCCTGCAGAAACTGAATCATATTCGCCGACAGATACGACTTCCCCGACCCTGGATTCCCCGAAACAAAAATCACCGGACTCTCCCTCTCCACCCACCCCTTAAACACCTCTTCACCACGCACCCAATCCCCCGTCCCCTGCAACCTCGCCTTCGATATCTTCTCATACCGATCCTGCGCCACATCCCCCTTCGACGGCCGCAGAACCCCCCTCACCGCATCATGCGCCCTCTCCGCCACCTGCTCCGCCGCCTCCTCCCGCGAAACCTGCAGATTCCCAAGCATCTCATGCAGCTCATTGACCCGCACCGTCATCTGATTCATGGCGGTGTTAGTCTCGTGCACCGTGACGGAGACATCATCGACCACGCGGCCCGTGCGTTTCGACTCTGTCAACGTCTCCGCGCCGACAAGTTGCGCTTCTACCTTGGTCAGTTTGTCGAGCTTGCCCATTGCGGCCTGGATGGCGTCGTCGCTGCCTAGGAGGACGTTGCGGGTGAATTTGAGGAGTCGGCCGCGGCGGATGGTTTTGGTCGAGAGCGCGAATACTTCGAGCAGCGTGACGAGGATGTCGCTGAGTTTGTGGCTGAGGTCAGAGGAGATTTGTTCGCGGTTGTAGGCTTTGAGGCGGATGGTGAAGTCCTGGGTTGTTGTTTTTCAGTTGGGGGATTTATTATTGGGGGGGGTTGGGGGGGGTTAGGGTAGGTTACCTTCAGCGTTCCCATCAGATCTTGGATGGCGTCGTAGGATGCAGATACACCCTTCGCTGCCCCGATGAGGTACGTGACAGCGCCGAAGATCAGGCTACTCGGTGGAAATGCCATGGATGCCCCTCCGGCTGCGAGGTTTCCGAAGAGCTGGATAGGGCGAAGAGCCATCTCAAGTCCATTGAACAGGGCCCCGCGTTTGTGTCGGAATTCGCCGAACCCACGGTTGCGCTCATCTAACTCTTGGGTCAAGTCTTCCACGGTCTGGAGTTTGGTCAGAAACGATGCATCTAGAGATAGGTCCTTGGTCGTCTCTTGGTATTTGGCAATTGCCTGGGCGTAAATACTGGGGATTTGGTTTGGGGCCGCCATGGCTACTATTGTTGCTGGCACGTATGTTCGGAGTTGACTGGATGTATGTTTAATCTTGGTGGTTGTCTCTGCAATTGAGGATATCTTCAAGTGTAGGTTTAATTTTTGTGTTTTTTTTTTTTCCTTCGCAGCTGAATCCGGCAGATGGAGGGGTAATTCAAATTAAATCAAAAACCCTCATCGCTTAATTAGCGTGGAGTGGAAAATATTCCCATCGGAGGTTCAGCCGCACGCTTTTTGTGAGAATAGTTTCAGCTCCAGCATCTTGAAGGAACAGTACAAGCCCAGCGCAACTCCCATGAACTAGTCCTTATTAGGATTGGTCAGGTATTGGGGTAATCAGGTACACCATTAGCTGCTTGATGCTGTGTAAGTACGCCAAACTTGCGCTGGCATTTCATCTCGTCACTAGGTACACCCTCGCCCTATCCAGACAGCCAGGACGTGCATAAAGTGTATTCAATAGAATATGTTGCAGACAGAACCATTATTCTGGGCGCTTCAACCCGTGGGTTTAAAAATTAGCCTATCCCCCAAGTTTTGGAAGCCTGAATTTGCCCCACTGATCTCCCACCCAAAGTTTCGCTTTACTGCAACCCCTGCAGCCCGCGGATTTTTTAGTAGTAAGACGGCCTTAATGGAACATGGTGTACATGAATAGTCCTTCAATCAGATAAACTCTTCGAATAGTCAATTTCAAAAGTGATACCATCGATAGATGGGAGCAATAACAAGCACAGAGATAACGACAACAGCAAGGGCAACGGTAACAGCAACGGGGCCGATGGCGATCCTTCACAATGCCTCGGATATCACCCTGAGAATGACTACTGTTAACTACTAACCATACACCGCAGCGTAAGATAAGTAAGGCCCATATACCTAAAAATATATTTGCGGAGCCCTCAGAGCTCGGGGGTGTTTCGCCCTTGCAATATGGGCAATGACCTTCCTGATTATCGTCCTGGACATCGAGGGCTCGTGGAAGGTCGCGAGTCCTGCCAGTTGGTGGAACGCAAATACTCTGATCAGGGCGCTGGAAGGAATCTCGGCAGCGCTGAAAACCCTGGGCGTATGTGTGGCCGCAACCGCCATTTCCGTTGTACCGTTTGCAAATTAAGTCACACATGGCTCAATGAATATAGATGGAAATTCGGACCTGTAAACGAAGAGACGCAACTAGATGAAAGCAGGGCTTTAGGTCAGTGTGGGTGAGGTTAATGTAAAGCCTTGGGATGAAGTGGGAGAGGGGTTAGGGTGTTTTTATATTTACCCACCCCTATTTCGTCCCTTATTTTTCTCCGTACAAGTCTCTCCTAATTTCTCACAAATACCCCCCAAGAAAAAAAAAAGGGACAGGGGCCTGTATGTGAATGTGGAAGTGTCATTGGGCGGAATGGAGGCCTATCATATCCCCATTCAAGATGGCCAGTCGAACGAGTGTCAAAGCTTAGCCACCGTTTCATACAGCAACAAAAAGATGTCACATTAAGCACTGGACAAAAGAACATTGTTCCTTCCCTTTTTATGCGTCAGAAGTTTTATCGAAACAAAGCACCCCTGGTAAATCAACCAATACCATATCAACCATTGGGACTTCGGATATGTGAAAAGTCAACCCTGCATTTGAGCGCTCGCGATGTGATGTGTTTATCAAACAGGTGATTCTTTGAAAAAAAAAAAAAAAAAAAAAAGAAGGGCTGGAAAAAGAAAATCCGAGCGTTTGACGGGAAACTCGTTTAGTCAGTCCCGCTTTAGACGGTGGAGAACCATCAGCCCCGGAGTTAATTATTGGAGGTAGGAGGCTAGGGATGCAGTTGTACAGGGAAGGAAAAAGAAAAAGAAACGAAAATAGAAACTGAAGATATAAAGAAAGTGAGGTGAAAGAGTGTGTGTGTATGGGTGAGGAAATGTAAGGAAGAAAGCAAGAGGAGAGAAGAAAGAGAGAGAGAGAGAGAGAAACAACACACTAGACTCTCTCGATCTCTATTTTTATCCCCATCGTCATGTCAGCTATAAAAAAAAATAAAAAATAAAACAGGACAAATACCCTTATGAATGGGTATACTGTATGCATAATAGGATTTCCCGGCCATGATCACTCTCTATCTTAGAGGACTGGATGAGAATGAGATGAGAATAAATATTCTTGGGGCTGATGTGAGAATTATAAGGAGGGAGAGACATACCTGAGATATATATAGTTACCTTATATACATACCCTTCTGTACTCTGTCTACTCTCCCGCATCGGGAATGACGAACGACCAACAACCCTTAGCATAAGAGACTGTCGTTAAATTAATAAAAATCCCATGATTCTTCATAAACCAATTTGATCTTAAGGAACCCCTAAACAAAACAAAGCAAAAAGAAAAGAAAAGAAAACCCCTATCCAATAAATAAATGACCCCTCCCCCCTTCAAACCACAGTTTAAGATCTCGTATAACACTGATACAAATCATTGTCCGGCAAAAGAAACACCACATCCGCCCGACTTCCAAACTCAGCATCCAGCTCCTCATTCTTCTTCACCACTTTCCTCAAATCCCCCGCAAACTTCCGCATCAACACCTCGCAACTCTCACACACCAGCAACCCACAACCCTGCGCATCCCTCGACTCCGACCTGACCAGCTCCAGGAACTTATTACGCGTCTGGATGGCACTACACCCATATAATGCCGGATTTGGACACAACGAACACCACGGATTGATTTGCCTAAACCCCAACCCCGCCGAGTCGGGAGAGAGACTGCGATAGGCAGCGTCAAAATCAAACGAGTCAGCCGTATATCCCTTCAAGGGAACGATGCGATGACCAGAACACCGCATGATGTGGATCCGTTCGAGCGCACAGGTAACACACATGCGACTCGGCTCGCGGCCCTGCGCAACGTGACCGCCCTTGATCTCGAGGATTTCACCACGCGCAGATCGCGTCACTTCGACGGTCTGTTTGCCGAGTCCTACGATCCCGTATGTGAAGTTACTGCACCAGTGGCAGGGGTTTGTACCATCGGCCGGTGGGTCGTAGGTGAAATTGATGGGATGAGCAAATGATGTTTGGATGGTGCGAGTTGGCCTTGACAGTTGAGAGGGTGTTGATTTCCCAACACCACCACCACTATTCTTATTAGGAGAACTGGCTGCAGCCGCAATGGTAGTCGGGGAGGAAGCCAACCCCAATCCTGGCCCTAAACTGACGCCATCCGGCGTGGGGACATTTGCAGTCGCAGACTCCGGTTTGCATTTCGCCGGCCCAGCGACACAATACGCTTCCTCCGCTCGACACGCCTTGCAAGGCAAGTTATGATCTGCAGCATCAACTGCATACGAACACTGTCGCTTCGATTTTCGACAGCTCTCGCATGCCCGCTTCCATTCCGGCGGGTCATACAATTCGCAATCCATGTCGTTGTCTCGACAAAATGAGCAGGGATATGCAAACACATCCTTGGCGAGCAAACAGTCCACGCCCAGCGCCCAACAGGTCGTGCATCCCTTTTTCGGGTCCATCTTCTTGATCTCCAAAACTTTCTGAGATGTCTGGTCCTCCTGGACGTACTCTGTTGGCATCGCTGGCGCCTCCTCCGACATTTGGAGCAAGTCATTCGCCAACTTGCACTGCACATCCTCTGTGTCTGGATCCTCGTCCTGGTATATTGGAAGAGTGGACAAGTACGCCTTCCCGGCGTCTGACATGACGTTCATGGTGACTATGAGACTTTGTGTGGCTTTTTGGCGCTTTGGAGAAATCCCGGAACTGTTGTCGTCAGGGCGTGTCCGCTTTTTCTTGCGCGTATTCCTTCCTCCGGGGTGGTATGTGTCGTCGCCGTCGTCGTCAATCCAGGTGGAGGAAAAGCTGGCCACACTACGGGCGTTTCGCTTGCGCAGAGTGTACTTGTGATTATCGGTCGCAGAGTATCTTTGGTTCTTGGCTTGTATGAAAAGACGTTTAGCGTGGTTGAGCCTGTCAACGGTATATGCCATGACCAGTGGGCAGTACAACGGTCTAAGGTAAAGGGAGGTGTAGCGTAGTACGTAATGTGTAGGTGAGATCAATAGGGAGGAGTAGGGCCAAGAAGAAAAGTCAAATCGTTTTAAAGTAGCAGAGAGGTGAGATCCAGAAAATGTATGACTGTTATGCATACTAGCACTGGCCAAAATGAGAGATGGGATAGGTGATAATCTGGTCGGTGGTATGCTATAGTCGAGAGAAGTGAGGGTTGGGTGCTGTAAGTGCCTGTAAAGTAAACTTCGACATGGTCAGAAAATCTCTGAACCATATCTCTTACCTGAAGCAACAAAAATACTTGAAGGAGACCATGAATTAATATTTAGTACTATTGTGCGATCGACTATTCTTTCTGTCGTGCCTATCTCAGTATCCAAGGCATGATATGAAGATATTGTCTTATAGCCCAACACCATAGATGAATCAGGCCAAGGCCATCGCCACTACAAATAGCATAAGAGATTAAAGGAGGGTCAAAATAATAATGTATTGCAATCCCATTTTTGTGTTAATGAAAACAATAACACCAGACACGATATAGCTGCTGTGTCGGCCTAGAATGCCAAACCATCGAATAGTTCACACACACTTACAATATAACAAGCCTAGTGACATACCGATCAGGCTCATGGAACGAAGGTAATATCCATCTTAGTATGTATCTCCCTGTGTTGAATAACAGGGATATATATTATATTATATAATCTTTCCGTAGCCTCAACGCCCACCGATATAACCCACTATAAGAAGAGAATAACACAACTCCCAAGTTCACGTCTTCCTCACCACCAAAGCAAGATACCCAAACAGTCTATAAACAGCAATAATCCCAATCAAAATTCCCACCCATTTCCCCGTATTTCCCGTCCCATATCCATACTCCTGCAACACCCCAGTGCCCCGGATCTGACACTGATCCGCCAAATCCGTCTGGTACATACAATTGCAGCCCGTGCCACAGCTATAGACGCGGTGTTCGAATTCATTAACCATCATTCCCTGGAAGACATACGCCTGTTCGAACACAAATTAGCATCATCACTTCACTACCCACCCTCTCATAAGGAGAAGAAGAAAAAGAAGACAATTTCCTTACCTGATAATCGATATAATGAAACACATACTTCCAAAACGGATTCAAAATCGTCGGCGAAACCAAGAACCCACCAACACTCATCCAGAGCCCATTCGCGAACGCGACCAGCGCCAACGCAATGACAAAATTGGGGAATATGGACGTCACGAGCACGACGAGGCTTTCAGCGGCGACGAGGTCGAGGAAGAGCCACATGACCCAGGTGAAAAATGAGGTGGCTGTGGGGTGGAAATTCGAGAGCCAGTAGCTGACGATGGAGAAGAGGATGGAGATGAGGACTGTGAGTGAGGATTGTTAGTTTTTTATCTGGAGTTGTTGTTTTGCAAAGGAGAAAGAAAAAGGGGAGGGTCTGGATCGGATCGTACACAGAAATGGAAGGCCGATGATGAAGTTCGAGATTATAAAGGGGAGGGCGCCGTAGAGTCCGTTTGCGCGTTCTTTGGTAAACGTGGCGCGGTCTTCGAGGAAGGATGGCACATATGCGACGGCCATGAAGCTCATGAAGGCAGAGCCAAAGAACTGGAAGTTGGGTTAGTTAGGTTGGGCTATATCGAGCGGATGGGGAAGGGAGTGGCTTACGATGGCGTTGATGAAGGGTTGGATGTATTCCTGGGAGGTGTGGAGACGGAGCCAAACGGTGCCCATCATGATTGCCAGTCCTGTGGTCTGTAAGAATGCGAATGCGACGGTTTACCAGAGACAGGAAAACATACCCATATACATGACGATACGGATGCCATAGGCAACGACATCACGGTAGCTCTTGATAAACAGTCGGTGCAGCAGGGAGAGTGTGATGCTCACGACTCCCGGACGGCCGAGTTCGTCGATGTCAACTCCACCAGGGCGTCTTGCCTCGATTGTATGTGACAGGGTCTGATGCAGTTCTTGTGATCCCACGGACGGTTTCCATTCGGATTGGATCACTTCAGCTCTGCCTGGATCCGCGGCGAAATCGGTATTGATACTATCGAGGATAAATTCGGCCGGGTTAGTGTTCGAAGGGATGGGGAACCCAATGCTCTCGAAGTATTGCGGCACAGTAGAGACAGGGCCGAAGTAGCATGTCTTTCCGCCGGACAGGCAAAGCAATTTATCGAAGAGATGGAAGGTCGTTGTGGAGGGTTGATGGATGCTTGCGATGATGATGAGCTGGGTATCCAGTTAGCACTTTCGTCAGTCACCAGAGAAAAAGCTCACATACATTGTTGGCCACAGCTAGCTTTTTCACATACGAGATCACCTCCAGACTCGCCGTCGAATCCAGTCCGCTGGTCGGCTCGTCCAAAAACAGGATCTTTGGACAAGTGATAAGCTGGCTGGCGACACTAACCCGGCGTTTCTGTCCTCCGCTAATTCCCTTGCGAATAGGAGTGCCGACCAGCGTTGAAGCCTGGTTCTGGATTCCAAAAGCGGTCATTAGGTTATGGATGCGGTTTGCTTTCTCAGACTTGCTGATGGATCTGAGTACCGTCAGCTCTATTCCTCTCAGAGCCCAGATAGAATAGGAGAGGGAGAACATACCCAGGAAGCGACAAATCGGCGGCGAATTTCAGCGTCTCCTGCACTGTCAGAGATCCAATAAGAGCATCCTCTTGCTCTACATAGGAGGTAATACGTCCGAACGTATTATTGTCCAGCTTCGAGCCATTGACATAGCATTCTCCAGTGGTTTTTGCGCCAGCGGACGCAGCGCGGCGGGCCAGAACATTCAGAAGGGTTGTTTTACCGCATCCTGATGGTCCCATGAGGGCCACGAGCTCCCCTAAATTCCACACTCATTAGTTTTCATTCCTAATGCCAACCACTATGTTAGTGGAGGACTCACCCTGTTTGACGGTGCCACTGCTTCCATCGATGAGGTTTCGGGGTTGTTTCGTTCGGCGGTCTTTCACAGTAACCGTCAGATCAGTCCAGGAAAAGCTCTGGACAGTATTGTTTAAGAGAAACCGATGCGAGGCCTTCTCAATATCGGCCGTACTGCCCCGGTGAAGTTCGTCGGTGTCCATTTTCTTTGTTGAATGGTCTACCTAGCGGTAGTAGGTGGTTTTTAAGATATAGTATTGCCAAAGTAGATTATGGAAAAACCACAAGATGTCGAGATCTCTTATAAATGCGCTAACGAGAACAAGGAAACAAGCAAATAACATTTCTAGAACATATGATTCGCCGCCAAGAGGGAAAACATCGCCGTTAGGCACAAGATCCCCGAGAAGGATCTCAGCTGGGAGCCAGCCCTGAAAGACATCGGCATCCGTGACAAAAATAAGCTCAGGTGGTCCCCGAGCCACGTTACTGACAGAACGGCGTCTCCGATTCCATGGTTCTAGCGTGCCCGATTTATCTGACTAAGCTGATCCCCGATAATTAATTAATTACATTCTCGCCCGAGAAAGATCATCCATTGGTGGCAAAGGGCTGCTGCGTCGGCTACCATAACGCGGTTTGGGAATGTGGCATTGAGGACCCCGACGCTGTGGAAACTCTCGTCGACAAAAATTCCCCCAGTGTTGAGATGGATGGGCGAAGCTGAAACATCAGATCTAGAAAGCGGACCCTAGTGGACTAGCGGCGGGTTTCGATTAAACTAACGCCCATCTGGGATTCCTTCAGCGTATACTCATTCTGTTTGCAGACTAGTAGTCCTCGAGCTGAACGTTGAAAATAAATGGGGGGCTTCAGCAGAACGTTCGCCGAGGTGTGCAGTAATTTGGGACCAAGCGCCAAGTTGCTAAGGTAGCTTGGGTGTCAAAAGCTACTAACATGTGACTGGTCCAACATGCATAATCTCGTTACTAACGGCCTTGCCAACCAAATGAAGACCCTGTCTCTTTCTACTACCAAATGATCAGATTGCATGGAGGAAAATGCTGGTATTGAACTATCGTAAATCTACGTGGACTCTTTTTGTTTAAAATCGCATTACATACTATAGCGCACGTTAGTAACCATAACCACATCTTCTGAAAGATTCGAACATACCGTTGAACGGGGCTGAGACCCAGAACCCGCATACCGTTGTGCAGCACCTGGCGAGCGGACTCATACAGAGCCATACGAGCCAGCTTCACCTCGGGCTCGCTACCAACAACCTTAAGCACGTCGTAGCTGGAGCTCAGACTGTGGGTCATGCGGAAGAGGTAGGTGAGGATGGTGGTCGGCTCCAGAGTGCGGGTGGTGTTCAACAGGACATCAGGCCACTGCGCCAGCGTACGCGCCAGGTCGATGGCATGTTTTTCAGTGAGGAGGTCCAGGTTCGCGGAGCCCAGATCGTTGACGTCCAAACCGGACTTGCGGACAATCGAGCAGAGACGCGCGTGAGCATATTGGAGGTAAGGGCCAGTATCTCCCTCAAACGAGGTCATGGCGTCCAGGTTAAAGTCGTAGCCGTTGATACTAGAGTCCGTTAGTTCCCGTATAGAAAAAGCTTTCTGCTTCATTGGGCTACTCACCGCTTGCCAGTCATGTCCTGCACCATGACGGAGGTGATACCCAGAATATCAGACGTCTTCACAGGGTCTTGCACCTGCTCGTACTTCTCGGTGTTCTTCTTCATAACTTCGTGCATCTTATCGGCGACATCGTGGAGGATATCATCCAAGAACTTGACAGTACCCTTCCGGGTGCTCATTCCGCGCACCATGCCGAAATTGATGTGCTCGCATTTCTTGGCCAGATCTTTGTAGCCCATCAGTTCGGTGATCTTGAAGAGCTGGGCCAAATGGAGGTCCTGCTGAGCGGCGACGACGTAAATCATCTTGTCAAAGTGGTAGGCCTCCTCACGCTCCGTAATCGCACCAATATCGCGAGTGAGGTAGAGAGGAGTGCCATCCTTACGGACAATGATGGCCTTGCCAAGCTTCTTAGCGCCATGCTTGGTGAAATCGACAATGACGGCACCGTCGGACTG
This sequence comes from Aspergillus nanangensis, assembly GCA_015844325.1. Lineage (NCBI taxonomy): Eukaryota > Fungi > Ascomycota > Eurotiomycetes > Eurotiales > Aspergillaceae > Aspergillus > Aspergillus nanangensis. The sequence continues at coordinate 60,661 of VCAU01000109.1, read as the reverse complement.
CTCGGAGACACCGGCTTTCTCCATCGTTTGGTAGGCAGCGGTCATGCTCTCGTTCTTGATCTGAGATTCGCCGGAGTAAACATCAAAATCAATGTTCAGGCGGGCGTAGGTCTCGCGATACTTCTTGATACTGAGGTCACGGAATCGGCGCCAGAGGGCCAGAGCGTCCTCATTGCCGTCTTCCATGCTCTTGAAATAACGACGGGCTTTCTCGTCCTCGCTGGCATCGACGAGCTTGTCGAGTTCCGTCTGGAGTGCCGAGCAGTCTTCGTTCTTCTCTTTCTTGGCTTTGATCTGCTCCTTGAGCTCCTTGATGGGGCCATCTTGTTCCGCAACGATCTTGTTGATCTTCACGTAGACATCGAACAGATGGTTAATCGGGTCGGCCAACAGCTTCTGCTCGTCACCAAAGTACTTGTATCCGTCGGCGAGCAGACCGTATTGCTTGCCCCAATCACCCAGGTAGTTCATCTTGATCACATCCCAACCGAAAACTGTGTACAGGTTTGCCAGGAAACCACCAATGATAGTACTGCGAAGATGACCGGCGTGGAAGGGCTTCGCGATGTTGGGGGAGGAGAACTCGACAATGATCTTCTTCTTGCCTTTAGAAGGGTCCGTGGGGTCACGCAGACCTTGGTTGCCGTTCGTGCCAAAGGCATCCTTGTCCTTCAGAATGCGTTCGATGACGGTCTTGGTGAGGTCCTTCGTCTTGAAGAAGAATTGCATGTGGATGCCAACGAAGGTGGGAGGCTCCACGAGATCAGACTCGGGGAATTTCTCGACGAGCTCCTGGGCGAGCTCCTGGGGCTTCTTCTTAATGCCCAACGAGGGGACCTAAACGTGACTACGTCAGTATGGAACTCTACCCAGTCAACAATTGCAGCCACCCAGGATGTCCAAACCCCCATCGCATACCGGAAGCGTCAGGTCGCCCTTCTCCAACTGATTGGTCCATTGCAAACGATCATAGATCTTGATGGGGTCAATGCCGGCGGCCTCGCCCAGCTTCTCCGCAATGTGCTCTCGGTAGATATCCACGGGGTTCAGAGTCGGATAGCAGTTGGGGAACTTGGAGGTCTCGGAGGTAGACTGAAGGGTAAGGCCTTCAACGGCGGTGGAAATGTCCGCCGCGGAAGACATGGTTGAGACGATGTGGGTGCGGTTTGCGGCGAGCGATGCGTCAGAACCAAAGCGTCGAACTGATAAAGACGAGGGACGAAGGTAAAATTGAGGGGATAAACAGAGGGGATGACAGCGAGGTGAAGAAGGGCTTTGCGGACAGGCAGATTGGAGAGACTGGAAAATGGCGTTGGAAAATCGCCGGGCCCCGCTTAACAAATGACGACCCATAAACGGAGGGGATCGAGAGCCTGTTGGAGGGGAACTTTTTTTTTTTTTAACCTGCGTTGGTCCCTCGTTGACTCAAAAAGCGGCAGTTCTACATTATGCCCAGGCGGTGAGTCAGGTGATCCGGCCTATCTCTAACTCCATACCCTAACCCTAACTGACGGTAGATGCAGCCTGTCGCTGACGTCACCCATGCAACATCCAGGTCCCTGAGGTCATTGAAGAGATCAAGGACCTACCAACCTGAGTAGTCATCTTCTATATAATAGACTACCAACCATGCGTCGTGCTTCATGCTCGCGCCTGCTGAGCCCATAATCCCCCTTAATCATGGCGATGGGTCGTCGCCGGTCATCAGCCCTCACCCGGTCCATCCAGCGCGCGCTATTTCGAGACCCCAATACCTTCCGCAAGACCCTAATTGGACGAATCTTGGCCTTCTTCAGCCTATTTTACATCAGACTTATCCGATTTGAACACGAACGTTTCCAAAAACTGCGCAATGAGGTCTGGGAGATAAATGAGCTCGAGTACCATGCTTCTTTCCGAGGCGAGAACGACACCAAGACGTTACCTCTAACCCCTCTAGGAGACATGGGATTCTCCGGATCAGTAAGTCCGACAACCACAGCATAGCGTATAAGATATCTCTGTACTGACTGTGCCGTACCACACTAGACATTCTTCAGCACGCAAAATGGCAAATTCCTAATCAAAAGTCTGCCCCGACACTTCGAACACTCCTTTTTCCGCGAGGACCTGTTCCTCCCATACTACGAGTACATGTGTACACACACAAACTCAATCCTCACCTGGATCACCGATTACCTGAACGCTCCCTACGCCACCCTAGGCAGCCTAATGAACACCACCCCGGCCCACCATATCATCATGGCGAACACCCTCCAAGGGAAAGACCAAGACCCCGCTGCCGATCAATGGGAGACGTACGATCTCAAACCCATCGATTACTTCTACCCCGAACGCGACCTGCTGCCTGATCCGTTCGTCAGTCAAGATACCCTCAACCGACTTGCGGATGAATTTCCCGACAAAATCCGCCTACGACGCGCCGACTGCGACGCCTTCATGCAGATGTTAAAAGACGATACAGATTTCCTGAGGTCATCCAACGCGGTAGATTACTCGCTATTTCTGGTCCGCTATCCTACGTCGTCGACACAGGATGTCGTTGGCAGGAAGAATCCCTGGCGCGTAGGCTTTCCGTCCGTTGATGGGGAGTGGAGATATCGCGCTGTGATCTTGGATTTCTTCTGGGCGAAGCACAAGCTGTATGCGCAGGCGATGACTGGGGTGGTGCAGACGTTTAATGTAATTGGTCGTCAGGGACCTATGTCAATCACTACTACTGCTGAAGAGTATCAGCAGAAGTTCTTGACCATGGTGGAATCGCTGTTAGAAGCTCATTAGGTTTTATATTTTATGTTCTCGTTGCGCATTGTGGTCTGTGCCGCCGATACATATATATTTCCGCACCACACCAGCGCACCAAGATTTACAACAGATAAAGTTTTACTGAACAATCAACATAGGTATTTACTTACAGCCCTACAGGACAACAACATTCCCAACAATATGATTCTATTCGTAGATAATTTATGACACGAAGACCGTGCGTTTTCTATATCGTCTCCCAGACCGTTGTCCGGGACAATTCATCACATCCCGTCATACCATCCAATACACACGAGAAGACCGTCCAGTCTTCAACTTTTCCGTTTGATACTCATAATACTTAATTTTTAAAAAATGACAAGCGCAGATTGCGTTATTGCCAGCCGCAAGGTCTCAAGGCGGAGGAGTTGCTTAGAAGCAGAAAACCTGGTCCTCGAGCTTGCTGACAGGGCGAGCCTTGGTGTAGCCGAGAGACTCGGTGGCCTTCTTCATGGCGCTGACCATGGGAGGAGGACCACAGAGAAGGATCTTGACATCGGCAGCGGGGGCAGGGAGACGCTCCTAGAGGGTGAAGTGTTAGCCGAGCGATCCAGTCACACCGGGAGCAGATTTCGCAAAAACGTACCTTGATCATCTCAGCAGTGACGAAGCCGAAGCCACCGTTCCAGCCGGCAGGGGGGTTGTTGAGCACATAGAAGACGCGGAAACCCTCGTCCTCAGCGGCCAGCTTCTCGAGCTCCTCGTGGAGCAGGATATCCTCGGAGTTGACGTTGGCAAAGATCAGATCGACCTGGGTGGTGTCGTTGCCACCGTTGCGAGGACGGTTGCGGATGATGGCCTTGATGACCTGGAGCATGGGGGTGATACCGGTGCCACCGGCGATCATACCGATGTGACGGCACATGTTCGGCTTGTAGACCATGGCACCCTTGGGACCGCGCACCTTCAGCAAGTCGCCGATCTTGAGTGTGGTCAGGTACTTGGAGATGTTACCCTGGGGGTAGGCCTTGACGAGGAGGTCGAAGTAGCCGGCCTCGTTATCGGAGGAGATGGGGGTGTAGGAGCGGACGACTTCCTTGGGCTGACCCTCGATAGTGGCAGCAAGGGAGATGTGCTGACCGATAGGCAGACCCAGGATGTCAGTGGGACGAGGAAGGGCGAAACGGTAGACGGCGACATTGTGGGAAATCTCGGTCTTCTCCTTCAAGCGGAAGTTCTGGAACTCATTGGGGATGAGGACCTTTCTCGGCTCTGTGTCGGGCAATGACACCGGTCAGTCTAAATAAACATTCTTCATGTGATGCGCTCGCATGGTGGAAAAGGGGATAGGGGCAAGGATGGGATCCTTACTGCTGCTCCCAGAAGAAAACTTCCAGGCGGCCAGAATTGCGATCAAGGCAAACGCAAAAGGAGCGACCTTCATGAGGACCGCGGGGAGATCGTCCCCATTGAGAATGTCTGACGCAAAGGAACTGTCCGGTGAAGTAAGCCAGGTTAGAAATGGCCATTGAAGCATGGTAGGTGGCTAAATAGGGGTGAGATGGACATACCTCATGTTGACGATGCCTCCAGCGACCCCAAAGAGACCAGGAAAGGTGATGTGCGAGGGGAATGAGAAGGGGGAGGGGGAGGAATGGAGAGCGGGAGAGGGAAGAAGTAGAAGTAGTAATCGTTGAGAAGCTTAACGTTGGTGCGGATGCCGACAACGGGGACAGGGCGGCACGTCCGATAGCGGTATGGGGGTTGTATATTACATGATACCATAATGAATCCGGCGTACGGTATGGTCACAGTAGATTCTCGGGTATCTTTTGTGAACTTCGGATTGATTAGCGGCAGTCGTCGAAGCTCCGCATTACCTCAACAAGACACTGCGCGAACGAGATGATCTTGTTTAACATTCGGAGACCACGCTGCACTTGAATTGAATAACATACATATATGAATTGATATAATACATACAATACACACCCCTCCTAATCAAGAAAGTAAACGAACTTACCCACACCGCAAAAGCCCCGGAATGATTGACTTTTCTGGGGTAGGAAATCCCGGCGGAACACGGGGAAAATGACCTTCCGCGATGTTTGTTGTCGGGTTGTCCCATCTGGTGTATCAAGTCCGCACCGCACATTACCTGGGTACATCCTCATCCTCATTAATTAGCAATTCACCATGACCCCCGACGACGTCCCTGCCTTCAATCTCACCGAGATCGATCGCCAGGTCCTGGCACAGACCGACGAGGAGTTCGTCTATCACGACTGGGAGGATCTCAAATCCATTATTGGTATGGCAAGTTTTAATATATAATTCATTAATTGATGATCACCCATCAAATGTATCCCCAACCATCCATCTAACATCACACCACATCCCAATAATGATCGATGATCAGATCATGTAATAATAATCATCATCATCAAAGGATGTCTTATTCCGCGTTGACATTCCTCACATGCTTTTTTACCCCCCCCCGGATCGTTCCGCACTTTCCACCACTGACTGACCCCCCGCACTCTTAACCAAACAGCACGCAATGAGCTGGCCATTCTGAAGCGGAAACCCTCCGATCTAATCCGATACCTGGCCTGGACCAAAGAGATCAAGGCCCAATACGGAACCATCACGAACTTCATCTGCCAACGCCGTCTGCAATGGCACCTCCCTGACCTAGACGCCTCGACTGGCACAGGCGCGGCAGACAGTGGGCCGGTGTTTCCCTTCAACAACCCGATCCCCTTTGCCGATCCCTCGGACTACAAAATTCTGCGTAATGACTGGCCCTATGGTGTGACCCCAGGAATTTCTCATCTGGTCGTGTGGCTACGCACTCCCGTACCTGTCAACGCAGGGAAAGGCGACGTGACTGATGAATCGCGTGCGTTGATTGAAGACTTTGTGCGACGGACCTTTGTGGACAGGTTGGCGGGGGAGAAGAGCTCGGGGCTGGTGGACCCCAAAGCCCATGTGCTGTGGTTTAAGAATTGGACGGCATTACAGAGTGTGCGAAGTTTGGAGCACGTGCATATCCTCCTGAGGGATGTGCCTGAGCATCTTCTCTACGAGTGGACGGGAGAGGGACCTCCGAAGATACAATGAGAAAGGAACAATCAGAGCAGAGCGACATCCTCGCGACGTTTGATGAGACCAATGATTCATGGATTGTCTGTCATACATGGCGGTGAAAAAAAGATTTAGCATTGGGAATCATAGAAACGAGAGCCCGGCTTCAAGAATATTACACACAAATAAGAACAATGAAAGGGAAATAACGGAATGGACGAAAAAGAAACCTTCACCGTACATAAGCAATTAGTACAAGATAGAAGGGGGAAATCCAGAACCGTCCTCGTAAATGCGCCTGCTACCTACCTTGCCCACCCCCGCAACTGAGCACACAAGACATGTACATCTCTCTACGTCTTCTGCTCTTCCACAAACTTCAGGGCCTCCTCTCTCGACACCACATCGATCGTACTGGCCTTGTGGCGGAAGCTAACGCCGTAGCACTTCTCCGCCACATGAAGCATCTCGGGCCGGAAAGTCGTGCAGATGAATTGTCCATTTGTCGAGTCCGAGATGGATTTTAACATCTGAGCAACAGCAGTTCGGTATTGAGCATCGAGGTTGGCATCGATCTCATCAAACAGGTAGAATGGCGCAGGGTCACAGGCTTGGATAGCGAATACTAATGCAAGAGCGCAAAGACCTGTGGATAATCCATTAGTAATGTATCAAAGAGAATGTTGGAAATCGGTCTTACTTTTCTGACCACCACTCAATTGTTGGATACGCTGTTGGTCGTCGTGCTTGCTGTTGAAGCTGACGCTGATACCGACTCCGACGTAATTCTCAACACTTTGTCGGGCCTCCTCATCGTCGGACTCAAGCTCATCTTCCGGGCGAAGAGCGTGATCGGTCTTCCTTTGAATGATCAAGCGCCCACGGCCGGCCGGGACGAGCTTTTCAAAAACATTATGGAACTCGCGGGACACTTGCTTGAATGTTCGCTCAATAGCCTCATCCTTTCTCTGATCCAACACGTTGATGAGGTCGTCGATCGATTTTTGAGAAGCATCAAGCTCCTCTCGTCGGGAAGTAAGGGTTTCTCTTTGCTTGGTGAAATTGTTGTACTGCTCGAACGCTTTCTTGTTGACATGCGAATACTTCTTCAAGCCCTCGTTGACCTTGTGCAGTTTCTTCACAACGCTGTTAGAGTCGGTGTTTTTATATTTAGTAAAAGCCTCGTCAGGCAGTACTCCGAGATCACGGATATTGGCTGCACACTCTGCCGCCTGCTTTGTTAAGGCTGCCTTTTTCTGCATGCTCTTCTCCATGCGACGCTGATGCTTTTCAATTGACTTGGCCAATTCCTCCATCTCACGTCGTGTTTCCGCGTTCCGTTGTCCGAGCTCTGCTGCCTGAGAATTGGCCTCTTCAATAGATTCATCGACTTGTTGCAAACGCTGGTTCAGTTTGTCAAGGGCCTTGCTCAGGCGCTTCATTTCCCGCTGAGTCTCCTTGAGGTTGCCCTGGCTGTCATCATCAGCCATATCAATATCCTGGCCAACGAGCTGATCGAGACGGGGGTTCAGATTCTCTCGCAATTCAACTTCTAGCACTGACTTGCGACCTTCAAGCTCACTGCGACGACCAGAAAGTTCTTGGTATCGCCGGCGAAGGTCTTGAGCAGTGGTGCTAAGACTCTCCAGACGGGCTTCTTCTTCATTGCTGAGCGCCTTCTGGAAGGGGGATTTTAACTCTCCTTCAAAAGCTTGTACCTGGTCTGTCAAAACGGCCAAGTTGTTTTCGATATTGCGGAGTGCCCTTCGCTTCGCATCAAGGTTATCGACCTTCTTTTGCAGAAGATCACGCTTGCTCCGTAATTCATGTCGTAAAGGACCGCTGCTGTTTTGCACCTGGTGGCGTTGCTGTTCCAGCTTTTGCAGCTCACCCACGGATTGTGTGATAAGCTGATCTATTTTTTCAAGCTCCGTTCGAATTTCCGTTCCTCGGGTCTTCTTAGATTCGTTTTCATCCCTCCACTTCGAAAGATTTTTCACGGCGTCGAGCCTCGATTGTCGGGAATCGTGGAAACCACCTGTGAGGGCACCCCGCTTATCTGAACGATCTCCCTCAGGAGTAATGGCATTAACGCCGTGGCTTCGGGCGTATTGCGCAGCAACCTGGAGGTTTGGACAGATAATAGTCTTCCCAAAGACGTGGAGAAACGCTTTCTCGTATGCCCCATCATATTGTAGCTTATCAATCATAGGAATTGTGTCGCTAGCTCTGGGCATATTCATCGGTCTCGATCGTAGCCTGTTCAGTGGCATGAAGGTGACTCTGCCAGACTTTTCCTGCTGGAGAATCTCCAGAACTTTGGTGGCTGTCTCGTCGGTATCGACAACGTAGTGAAACAGACTTTGGCCCGCAGTCACTTCAACGGAAGTGCGGTATCTCTCATTGACATCGAACAATTCGGCCAGAGTGCCGTAAACACCTTCCAGATTGTACTGCCGCTTGATTCTTCGCACAGCCGCGATACCACGACTCGTGTTATGATCCATCATTTGAGAAAGGTTGCGCTCTGCCCTTTGGACTTCGTTGGATGCGTTAGACAGAATCGAATCGAGCTTTGCCTCTTCTCTCCAGAGTTCCTTTCTTTGATCCATCAAACGATCTCGCTCATCTTTCGCAGACTGAACTTGTTGTTCCACGGAATGAATAGTGTCGCCCCGGCCATCGATTTGCTTGCGTAAGCGTTCAGTCTCCGGCTCCAATAGAGCGATTTCATTTTCAAGCTCGCTAATGTCCTCCTGGGTTTGACTCATGACGCCTTGTACCGCGGAGATGGAGTTGTAATTTTCCTTGACTTCAGCTTGGAGCCACTTATCGCGCTCTGACTTGTTCTTAAATCGTGAGTTTCGGCCTTGTTTGGCGTAGAGTCTTTGACGCAAGGTCTCCGCCTCCGTGAGCTGGGATCGAACACCGTCTTCTTCATCTTTAGCGGAATTGAAACGGGGGATAAGCTCCTGAAGCTCTGACTCGCGCTCCTGGATTGCAGCCTGGACAGTCTTCAGGGATTCATCATGACGGCCCTTCAAAGCCAAAGCAGCTGTCTGGTTGTCTGAAAGGGATTTCGCCTGTAGCTCGACTTGTGCAAGAGTTTTTGATGCCTCGCGGCGCTCGTCTTCTAGCTGTGATTTATCCACTTTCAAGAACTCGATTTGCTGACGGCATTCGGCAATCTCGGCATCGATCTGTGCCATGTCCTTCTCACCTTGTATGAAACGATCGCGATTGAGATCTGTATCCTCGACGCCGGTCTGCCTCTGTTCCTCCAGGTTGTCCAAGATGCTGGAGATCTCCTGTTGCTCGCGCGAGTAAATTGTGTATTCGAGGCACCTCCTTTCTTTATCTTTGTCTTGATAATTTCTCAGCTCATCTTTCTCCTCCTCAAGTTCGGAAAGTCGTTCGTTGATGAAGTCCAATAGTTCGTCGATCTTGGAACGTTTGTTGTTCGTTTCGTGCATGATCTTCAGGGATTCCGCACGGCGTGCCTCATAAACCTGGGTTCCTGCAACTTCCTTCAACAAATTGAGTCGTTCCGAGTCTTTCATGTTTGTCAACGCGGTGACTCGCCCCTGGGGCACGATATAGTACGGGTTCGATCGGGAAAAGCCAGCGGATTCGAGTAGGTTCATCACGTCGGATTTTGTTGCGTTCTTACGGTCGAGTGTGTATTCATCTTTCTTCAAACCAATGGTCCGGCGAAGAACTACCTCTGGTTTGCCAGTAGGGAATCGGTCATCGGAGTTATCGAAAATAATCTCAACATAAGCCGACATCACGGCTGAACCCGAACCTTCCTACATCTTGTCAGCTGCGGAGGGGCCAGAATAAGTTGGAGGATACTGACGTGCAGAAGAGCCTGACGTTCCTCTCTCCCCAGGTGAGTATAGGCATCGCTGAGGACAAAGCGAATGGCCGCGAAGAAGTTACTCTTGCCGGAGCCATTGCGGCCGACGATAACGTTGTGTTTGGGCGAAAAGGGCTCGATGACAGTTTGGTCCTTGTAGCTGTAGACCCATGGGGTAAGATGATGCAATCAGCCTTGGGCGATTGGCAAAGCGCAACATATACAGGGTGTCATACCTTTTAAAGCCCTGGATAATGATTTGCTTCACGTACATTTTGACGGGGTAGGCGTGCGTCAAGAAATTAGGATAAACACAACACCCAGAGCATCACGCGGCCAGCGGGACAAACACAGGAGCCGACGCCCTGATTATGCGCAGAGCGTGGGCTGGAAAACAGATAGGCGCGAGGTGAGATCGGACAGTCGGACGGTGATTATTTGCGACGAGACACGCGTGGCCGATCTCGTTCTTCTCCCCTACGCGTTTCGCCCGCGGGGTTTCTGCCGGGCGGTGAGTGCGTGGTCCACACTCCCTTATCCGAAAAGGAAAAAAAAAGTGTCACTCAAGGTACTTTCTTTCTGTGACCATCTTTTAATTCCACCACACTCATACACGAGTGCCAAAATTTGAATCATGGCTTCCTCACAGTCAGAAGCCCAGAATACTGGCGTAGCCGATGGCCTCGCTCCGTCCCATACTTATATCCCGAATCAAGGATACGTGAACCCCGATGGCACAACCCCCTCCATAGCGGGGCAAGACCCTGATGCCCAGGGAAATGACGACGAGGAAGATGATGACTACTACGATGATATCTTTGAAGAGGAGCTCGATGATGGCGAATTTCCATCCTCAAACCCAGCCGACTTGACGAAAGCCTACAACCGCCAACGAAAAGTGAACGAACTGGCCTCCGATTCGAACGTCCCCAAATGGACCTACCCGAAGACCAATACCCAAAAGCCGACTATGAACACACGCGCGGCCGTTGATGATCAGATCAGCTCCCTGACCCGACATGCAGCGAAAATTAAACTCGATAATGTCCAATCCGGCATGGCTAGCCGTGGCGAGCGTGGCGCCGACAAGGCCGACAGAGCGACTTCCGAACAGGTGCTGGACCCTCGTACAAGAATGCTTCTTTTGCAGATGATCAACCGAAACGTCGTCTCTGAGATCCATGGATGTCTGTCAACAGGCAAGGAGGCAAATGTCTACTACTCTCTTTTGTTTCCCGACGAGGAGGATGCCCCGCCGAAACACCGTGCGATCAAGGTGTACAAGACTAGTATCCTAGTCTTCAAGGACAGAGACAAATACGTGACCGGAGAATTCCGATTCCGTCAAGGATACAATAAGAGCAACAACCGTGCGATGGTGAAGGTGTGGGCAGAGAAGGAAATGCGTAACCTCCGCAGAATCCACTCCGCTGGGATTCCTTCCCCGGAGCCCATTTCTCTGCGCTTGCACGTTTTGGTCATGGGGTTCATTGGTAGTTCCAAGGGTGTCGCTGCACCTCGACTCAAAGATGTCGAGTTTGATATCCCCAACCCGGAGAATAAGTGGCGCGAGGTGTATATGGAGCTCCTTGGCTACATGCGTGTGATGTACCAGACCTGTCGCCTGGTCCATGCTGATCTTAGCGAGTACAACATGCTGTACCACAAGAACAAGCTTTACATCATTGACGTCAGTCAAAGTGTGGAACACGACCACCCACGCAGTTTGGAGTTCCTGCGTATGGATATTAAGAACATAAGCGATTTCTTTCGTCGAAAGGGCGTAGATGTTCTGTCCGAGCGCACTCTTTTTGAATTCATTATTTCTGTGCATGGTCCAACCAGCCCTACACCAAGCGAACCCATGCTCGAAGCCATCGAAAAGCTCTACGAGACTCGCGATGACAACGCCGAGGAAGTTGACACGGCAGTTTTCCGTCAACAGTACATCCCGCAGACCCTGGAGCAGGTTTATGACATCGAACGTGATGCCGAGAAAGTTCATGCTGGCGAAGGCGAAGACCTCGTCTACCGGGACCTTCTTGCGGGCAAAAAGGGCGCTGACAAATCTGCGGATGCTGAAAGTGACGACGGTTCTGATGTTGTTAGTGGTGGGATGTCCGTTGAAGGGTCTGACTCTGAGGATGACGAAGACCTGTTTGAAAAGAAAACCCCTCGAGGAAAGCGCTTTGAAGACAAGGACGAGAAGAAAGACCACAAAGCCAAGGTGAAGGAGGAGAAGCGGGAGAAGCGTGCAAACAAGATGCCAAAACATATGAAGAAGCGTCTGGTTTCGTCTTCTTCGCGCAAGAAGAAATAGGCGAGATTGAATACCCGGCGAACAAAAAACATTTTTAGCATTTCACGGATATGGAAAAGTTTACTGCGTACGACCTGACGAGATTTATGACCCAGGGTTGTTTGATGGGATACCAATGGATGCATATACGGGACAATCAAAGCATATAGATTTCTATAGATCGGACATATTGCCAACGACCCGAATATATTTTCGAAATTAATAAGTTTCTATATACAAGCGAAGTATTTTGCGACCTATCAGAGCTCTCTTTGATCCTCATCCAGCCGATACAATCTGTCTAGGTCAGGCGACCAGATAGCGCTTACATCCAAAGCAAATGGCCTTGGAGTATGCGTCTACCGAGGCGCGATCCCAGTCAAAGACGTGGCCTGTAAATCGGTGAAGGACTAGCCTAATATTTTTCATCATTTAGGTCATTTCCGGGAAAGGCTGGAGGTGGTGATTTCCAGAGCGATTGGTATGTCTAAGGACTATTGATACCAAAGAGTTCATAGACCAAGATTTAAGGTCAGAAGAGAAGTTGAATCCAACATGCTGTTGTGAGCTAATCGCTAGAGAGAGTTTCGACTTCTCGCCTTGAGTCGAGCGATTGCCTGCTCAACTAGAGCTTTAGGAAGTTCAGGTATGAGTTCGCCATCATCATTGGAACCGGGTGGGTGACGGGGCTCCTCTTTAGGGTTGACTTGAGTAACATCCTCTGCAGCAGGGTCTTCTGCCTGCAATCCTTTCAAATTACCGCCTGATATTCGTTGGAATTCAATGCGCATAGGCTCACGTCCAGTCCCTGGCCAGATATCGGACGGTAAATAGTCACCTTGATCCACTCTAAATGCCTCACGAGCGTTGACATCTTCTTGGTAGAGTAAATCTAGTTTTTGCCTGGCATCACGGAGTACCTTCTCAACGCGATGTCGTACATGTCTTCTGCGGGAGACTTCGAGGATAAGCCCATCGTAGGCTTCCAAAAAGCAGTCGTAAAGGGCATTCAAGTCGGATAGATCCGCAAGTCCTCCTTGGATACTGTCGTGCTCCTCATTCCAAACACGGGTGAAATTGTGGGCTTCTGCTATATATCCTGGTAAACGAGCGGTTGCAAGAGAAGAGATATGTTCATAGACAGAGGTAGTCGCGCTATAAACGGACAACAGGGCATCCCTCTGACCCAATACGCTCTCTAGTATTGTTTCCATCTCGCCAATACGGTCTTGTATTTCCATCACAACGTCCTCCGCTTCTGTTGCGTCTTTTATCAGAACATTGACCATCTCCCGATACTCAGAGCCACTCAGGGGGTCTAGTGGGGCGTTCAGGTTGGCATTGATGCCATCCTCGATATTCGGGCCGACACGGCCGCTGACGTTCATTCCTGCTGGCATGTCGCCAGTGATAGATCTGGCAGCGGCCCCGCCACCTTCGGTGTGTTTAACGGCCGTGACACATAGGTCAAAGTGACGGACCAAGGATTCCAATAAATTGGCCATCTCCTGTGCATGCATCTCCAAGGAATGTAGCATGGATGGTATCGAAGAGAGCGATGGCAGGCTGGCATTGGATACTGATGACGACGCTGATGACGCTGACGTCCGAGAGGATGCTAGTTTCGTAGCAGTCCGGTAATTACCAAGCGCCTCTTTAATCGATTTGAGTTCATCATCGAACGCGCAATTGGACGTTTCGAGTTCGGCTTGTGTAGCGTTTGTGCGATCAATAGAGGCCTTCAAGCGTGTATTGAGCTCTTCTACGCCACGCTCATCCACGAAATCATGCAGACATTTGGGGTCCTCGCCTTCTGGACGAAATGAGGCATGAACAATGGTTTCTCTGAGCAGATTCAACGTCTTTTTCAGCCGAGCATCAGCCCCATCAAGGCTTCGTAATACGTCTGCAAACTCCGAGCGACCGCGAACGGAAACCTCTTCAACCTCGGCACGCACGCTATAGAGAAGTCGCAATTGATTATTTAGTCCCCGACGGAGGAACCCGGCGCGTGCAGACACTACGACGCTTTCCTCGAGGGAGGACCGGGCGGACGTGACAATTTCATTGGCCCGCCACAAGTGGTTAATAGACGACAGGGACCGTTTAGCAGCAACAAGGTGAGAAATAAGGGTCTCTAATTGAGGCATAGGTGGTTGTTCGCCTTCTGTGGGCGCATGGTTGTGAGACTGGACGCTTGACGTAACAGAGGAATTTGAAGCTGACATGGTCGATGGAGTTCTAGAATCACTGATGATTGAAGAGGGTTTGAAACCAGAGGCCTGTGAATCTTATTCGATACTCAAAAGGATGAGACTTGTAAGGGGTTGGCCGAAGACGTGTTCCCCGAAAGGTCCTATCAGTAACGCCCGGAATTGGCCAATGCGAGATACTGGGGGAATGTGTCGTAATATGTGCGCAAATTTAGTCTTAATCACCCCATAGGAGATAACGAGGTGGCGTCGATCCCTTCTTGAATATATAGCACTATTAAGGGTCAGACGTCAGATTCAAACGACCAAGCACAGACGCGATGTAGCGGTGTGGCTAATAGGCTGTAGCTGGCAGAGTTTGCGTTGCAAGCGTGATTAATCCTGGGATGAAATTGATTGATCTCATTTTACAATAGACTAAGCACCTCGCTTGTGAAAGGATGGAAGACGAAGTCGCACGACAAGGTATGTAGGTAGGCTGGGTGAGGAATGAGGTAGGCAAACACTGACCTCAAAGCTCCACCTGCTGACTAGGTACTGGTTAGTAGAACGGGCGACGACAAAGACGATGCTGAAAATAGATCAGTAAACCAGGCCAGACAGCCGGTGTTAAGATAGTGAAAAATATAACTCGATGTGGTGGTAAATGGAACAGCAGAGAGCCATGTCATGACCAAGCTTGGGATATGGTGGTGGGTGGAGAGGTTGATTGAAGCGGTGAGCTTCTGACAGCTCGTCGTTGCAGTAGGCTCACTAGTAGCAGTAGTAGCATTGACTGGAGAACCTCTAAAGCTAGAAGCCCCTGGGGAAGGATCCGCAATTGATCCTCGCGATGGCGATGGATTGTGCCACTGGAGCAACTTGCATCGCAATGGGCGGCGATGATGGCGCCATCGCGGTCACGTGCCGCTGTCGCATCGGCTCCCGTGACGAAACTGCGAACTGCGCTTGCGTGATCCCGCTGCCTCTCCTTCTAGACTTGTTCTCTCCATTATTCATTTCCAATCCTCGGTGGCGGAATTGCGAATCTGCATTCCTCGTACATATAATTGCAGATATTTCCTCCGCTTCAACTCTGGCTGGTCCAACTTGAAATTCTCCTCTCCCTCTTTCTCTCCGTGACACCTTCCCTCTCCTTCGCCACTCCTTATCGTGACTCCCGCGGTACTCATATCTTCTCACTATAATCTTCCAAGGTTCCTACGACAAGTCTATAACTCAGCTAAAATACCCCCCGCTGCGAACCTCCCATTGTCATACCAACTTCATTGTTGTTCTCTTCCTGTATTCCTCGCCATTACACGACTCATTCATAGCATGTTGACTGTCGCCGTCTAACTTCCAACAAAATGTCATCGGACGACCTGTCGATAAGAAGAAAGAGCGATTTTTCAGAGATTCACCCAACCGGAACACATTCGCTCGAAGAGGGCGCTATGGATGCTTCTCAAGTATCTTTCAAGTCCCTCTTTGGTGGTACATCTGAACCACCTGAGGACGGTGATGCCGAGCCCGATTCTACCCATCGTCACCAGCCCCACAGTTTCCGCAACGTAACAGCAACTTCCGCACGGTTCGCCGATGAAAGTGTCGCACCCTTCCTTGCCAAACACATTCCTGAACAATATGCCCCCCTTGGTTCACGCACCGGAAAACCAGTAGACTTGAGCATCGCGAACTCGAAATTCTGCTATCGCCACAGACCCGATATTAAATGCAGACGCCAGGCCGACGAACCGTCGATGGACAAATTACAACGGGTGAGTTTTTTTTCTTCTGTGCTTGTGTGTGCGCTTTGGGCTTGTTGCGCCTTATAACTAACCTATGACAACAGGAGCTGGAAACTCTCCCCCAGAGTGATCAGCAAGGGATCGCCCACGTCTGGTCGCTCTTCTCCGCCGCCCCAGCAAAACACCGCAAACTGATCCTGCAAGGGATTATGTCGCAATGCTGCTTTCCACAGCTCTCATTTGTTTCCGCCACTGTGCGTGAACTGATCCGAATCGACTTCGTCACTGCTCTTCCACCGGAGATCTCTTTCAAAATCCTTTGTTATCTCGACACCACTTCTCTTTGCAAGGCCGCCCAAGTGTCCAGGCGATGGAGGGCTTTGGCCGATGATGATGTTGTTTGGCATCGAATGTGTGAACAGCATATCCATCGCAAGTGCAAAAAATGCGGATGGGGCCTTCCCCTTCTTGAACGTAAGCGATTGCGAGAAGCTAAGCGTGAAATTGAGTTACGTGCCACGACCTGGGATATCAGCGGGTCATCCCCGGGCCTCACTTACGTGGAGGATGAGCAATCTGCGGCAACGCCGACCGCCGAACGAAGCTCAAGCTCGGCGAAACGGAAGTCCGAAGATTCGAGCGACGAAGAAACAGCGATTGTGAAGCGACAATGTTCATCGTTGGGACCTAGCTCAGAGAAGGATGATGACTACTTCAAGAAACGGTTTAGACCATGGAAAGAGGTATATAAGGATCGCTTCAAAGTAGGGACGAATTGGAAATACGGACGTTGCTCCGTCAAGGTTTTCAAAGGCCACACCAACGGAATCATGTGCCTGCAATTTGAAGACAACATACTCGCCACTGGATCTTATGACGCGACAATTAAAATTTGGGACACCGAAACCGGAGAAGATTTGCGTACGCTTCACGGTCACCAAGCTGGAATCCGTTGCCTTCAGTTCGATGACACTAAGTTGATCAGTGGTAGCATGGACCGGAGTATCAAGGTATGGAATTGGCGCACAGGCGAATGTATTTCTACATACACTGGCCACCGTGGGGGTGTCATTGGTTTGCATTTCGACGCGACGATCCTGGCGTCCGCATCGGTTGACAAGACCGTGAAAATTTGGAACTTCGAGGACAAGTCCACATGCCTTCTGCGCGGACATACGGATTGGGTCAACGCTGTCAAGGTTGATACCGCTTCTCGAACTGTGTTCTCGGCCTCGGATGATTGCACTGTTCGCCTCTGGGATTTGGACACAAAAACATGCATCCGGACTTTCCAAGGCCACGTTGGCCAAGTCCAACAAGTTATTCCGTTGCCGCGGGAGTTCGAATTTGAAGACCACGACCTCGAGTGCGACAATGACAATGACAATGTCAGCACCGTATCCGACGATTCGGACCCCGCATCGCTGCAGACCCCTGTGAGGTTACAAACGAATGATCCTCCTTCTCAGTCTGCCCTGTTTGGCCCTGGCTTCGAGAATGATCGGCCGGCACCTCCTCGTTACATTGTGACCAGCGCTCTGGATTCAACTATTCGTCTTTGGGAAACCACCACGGGTAGATGTCTACGCACCTTTTTCGGTCATCTCGAGGGAGTCTGGGCGCTCGCTGCTGACAATCTCCGTATTGTTTCCGGCGCCGAGGATCGTATGGTCAAAATATGGGATCCGAGAACGGGGAGGTGCGAACGCACATTCACCGGTCATTCTGGCCCTGTCACTTGCATGGGGCTTGGTGACAGCCGTTTTGCCACTGGAAGTGAAGACTGCGAAGTGCGCATGTATAGTTTCCAAAGCTGAGCTGTTCGCTGGTTTCATTATTCTTAATTTTCCCCCACTGCTGTTTGCTCTACCCCCCTTACCAGGGAGGTAGGTGGGTGCTATTTTTTGTTGATTGATAATTTTCTTATGACGGATATGGATACCCCTAAAGTGATTTTGTCTTACCTCAGTTCGGGTATACTTAGAGCGATTCGTTTCGGGTTGGAGGGCTAGCATGGATGAACGGACTGGCGTTTTTGTGGATAATTATGGGAGCTATCTCCCATTAATACCGTGTGTCAATACTCTAAAATGATCATAGTGAATAGTCATGCTTTACAAATGACATATTTCCAAAGTTTATCTTGTGCTGAAGAAGGGTAAAACAAGAGAAATCTTGTCAGCCACCAGAAGAAACTGGGACTGAACCAGGATTAGACACCCGGAAAATCCCTATTTCAATAATGCATTCCTTTTACATCATTATTGTCACCAAACCTGAATAGAACAGCTTAAAGGGTTAAGGCACGACAGCACTGGCTAAACCATCTGGATTGAATTCTATAGAATTGATCCACCAACCATCACAACCTTATCCAACCTACCCTACTATCTTGGGGAAGAACTTCGGGGTATTTCTCTTCCATTGCTGATAATCCTCCCGATCGCCATACTTCTCATCATACTTCCTCTCGCTCACCGCGACCCCCGACACCTTCAACAACAAAAACGCCACGAATGCAGGGCTTGCATACGGGAGTCCTACAGCAAAAGCGTGCGTGAAGAGCCCCCCCGACCACCCCAAGGCCGCACACACCGGCTGCTTAACAAGAACTCCAGCCGCGACAGTCGTAACACCAGTCCAAAGAGTGACTTCGCCGAAGTAATGAGGGAATCGACTAATCATGTGGTTATGCGAGATCCTGATAAAGTTCAGGTTTCATGGAAAAACTCACCTCCGTCCCCATAGTCCTCGAGTGAGAAATTGTTCATCGTGGATTTTGTTCTTCTTTTCGGCCGTCCAGCGCGCTTTTTGATTGTCCGCTATAACCTCGAAGGACAGACCGAGGAGATACAACGCGAAGCCTAGGTAGTCTGTAAGGGTTGTTGTTGGGGGCAGTGCGTCAAATGCAGCTGCTGGGATGGAATTGACGGCGACCACAGGCAAAACGGTCAATGTTATCCATGTGGCCTGTCCGATCCAGCAATAGAGATATGTTCGGGGGGACTTTTTCATCTCTTCGAGTCGGCTATCGCCGCCGTTTCTCAGAGCACGAGTGAAGAGATGATAGCCCACTAGTTAGAAGGGGGTTTTCAGGGTTAGTATAATCTGGTTTAGCAAATGGCCTTATTTCAATGGCGTAGTTTGTATGGTAGAAACGTACGACGAAGGCCCCAAATCGAAGCGGCACCGCTCAGTACGAGCTGTCGCCAATTCATTCCTGGGTTTCCAGCGCCGTCGCCCACAAATGGTGCCCCCAGGAGTTGGGATGCAGAGGTCCAACTGCCCGCATATTCCACGCGCAGATAAGGTAGGTAAACGCTCAGTGGGATCGCAGATAGAAAGGATAGCAACGCCGAGAAATCATAAAACAGATCCGATTGCCCAAGAATGGACGGTACCGCAAAGGCTGTTTGGATAGCCCAGGTGATGCCAAACGGGGGTAACCATCCTCGCAGGAGTGGTGAATCCACGTTGGTCAGGTGGAGGAGGTCTTGGAGGAGCGCCATGGTATCGGACAACGACACCACTGTCATTGAGGGTGGAGGGGGTTATATAGTTTGTGCTCTGGAATGTAGGAGGGGGTACGATTCGGACGACGTGCATAACTTCCTGCGTCATCGTGCTCTTCCCTGTTTTGCCTCCGAACATGGCCGGTGTTATAGTTTACTATGAGCTATAACTTGGTAGTTAGCCTTTATTCGGATTCCGAGATTTACGGTAAATATATGTTGAACAAAATAACAAAAAACAACCATGGACTTCAAATGTCGTTTCACTCCCATGCATCAAGGCCACTTCTGACATCAAATCCGGCTAGTCGTGGCTTTAGTGCGGTGACATCTTGCCAGAGCAAGATCAATGATTGTCTGCAGCAACTCCGGATACCCTAACCCATTATCTCTCGCAATCCGGGTAATTAACGAATAGTCTGGCCGTAGCCCCGGAATGGGATTGATCTAATCCCAAAAGTTAGCCTGACAGTCGGAGAAAGAGAGAGAGAGAAAGCTTCAGGTCCTCGCCTCTATAACGTAGGGAGTCGATCCCACAGCACCAGACCCCAATCGAATATCCACGCGGCCGGCATCCCGACAATCCACAGCCTTGTATGCCTGCAGCGCCACCTGCGAGACCTGCTTCACGAGCAAATCCTCCACGTCCACCCGGATATGCTCCATGTACTTTCCTGGGACTCCACCGGACTTCGAGAATATCGTGGCAAAGTCGATTGGCTCGCCGTCTTCCTGTCCCTCCGGGTTGTACCCGGTCACTTCGGAAACGCCGAGAACACGGGAGTTCTCGCCGGTCCCCAGGATTCCCACTGTGAACTCGCGACCTGCGAGAAAGGGTTCGACGAGGATCTGCTGTGCGGGGAACTGAGCACGAAGGCCCTCAATAACGTCCCTGAATTTCTCCTTTCGGGTGATTTTATTAGACGCCGTGATCCCATTTGATGTCGATGCCGCGACGGGTTTGGCGAACAGCGGGTAGGGCAGTTTCTCCTGTAGCGTGCTGTAATCGACCGGGGCGCCCAGCTGGGGGACTATGAAGAACGGGCTCGTTGGAATCTGATAGTGGTCCAATGCCATCTAAAGTGTGCATGGATATTAGCTAGGATAAGTTGACCGCCGTGCGAACCTACCTTGGTCTTCCCTTTATCAATGCACAACGCCAATGTTGCGGCATCAGAAAACGTAAATGGCACATCATAAGCCTCAAGTAAGGCCGGAATCTGCGATTCTCGTGCGGAACCAGTCACCCCTTCTCCGAAGTTGAATACTATATCCCATTCCTTCTGAGTGTCTGCCGCGAGATGATCCACCAAGGTTTTAATCCCAGGTACTTGGACGACATTATGTCCGAGCTCTTTGAGCGCCGATGAGATGCCATTGATGGTAATATCGTCGGCGAGGTCGCCACATTCTGTTATAGAGTATCCTTGGTCTAGGTAATCGGTCTTGGGGTCGAAGACAAAGGCTACGTTTAGCGATGGTGGCCTGTTATTTCTCATTGTTGTATTCCGATGTCGGACTCCTCAATGGGGGTATATAGGGTGGGAGGTAATGTGCCTTGTTTGATCGAGGAACAAACAATGTTTCTCTTTAAAGAGTATATAGAGCATGCATACTATACAGCCATCAGATGGTGACACTGACGATGACGTCAGTATGGCGTATTTAGACCTGTCGAGACTGTCCCAATTTAACAGGGGACATAGATCAAATGAAGCTTAATTATTAGAAAGAGTTTGAACCTCGTATTAGGAAATTTCTAAGGTTGAAAAAATAAATAACGCAGTCAAAAGTCAAGAAAGAACTACCCAATCCATCCGTTTAAAAGCTTCTTCCAACTCTAGAAAAATGGGGGAAGAAACAGAGAATCGATCTAGATGCATTCACCACAAATCGTATAATGTTCTAATTAATGAATATATGTACGTTAAGTATTGAACATCGAGACACGTCTTTTGTTTCAGTATGAAGATCATTCCAAAACATAATATCCCGAAGCCTCTCTTCACTCAGGGAGGCATTGACGAAATGTTCTCTTTGAGGTGCTCGAATTAACCTCGGCAGCCGTCTTCCAACCAAATATATCCCATGGTCTTGTCGTCATCAACGATACAATTCGACTGATTCAAGTCATTATGCATAAAGCTGAACCCTGGGTCAGGATTAGTGTTGGAAAAAAGTATATCTCCTTCCAGAGGATTGATTCGACGATTACTGAACAACGTGGGGCCGACCCCGACATTTGTATGTCGTTGTTGAAGTATCGCTCACGCCTGCGCATTGAAGTACTGCTTTTGTATTGGGGGAGATATGGCCATGCGACAGCCAAAGCAACATCTGTTGAGCATGAAAGTCGCGTAGCCGGGATATGTTCTGGTTCTGTTATATATGGGTCCATTGCAAATATAAGAATGTTATAGTGCGCGAGGCATTCTGGTAAAGAGCATTCATAAAATACATAGATAGATAGTGAATCATATACAACAGTCCACACATTCCACCACATCACTCAAATAACGAACCACAAGACAGGAAAAGGGACCTGCATAGATCAAAGTTCATAGACAAGTAAGATAGCAGCTTTTCCACTCGCCCAACTCAAAGACCCACAACATCTCCATATCCAACAATTCCCGACCCGATGTCCACCTAAGCTACCTCGATATCTCAAATCAAATCAAGCTTAGATATACTCCCAAGCAGCAGGGGTAGTGGTGTTCCTGGCAACCGCCATAGCAGAGAACCCAAGACAATCACCTACATTGCCCGACGGGACAGTCGCATTCTTCAACGCGGCATAAACCTGCCACTGAGGGCTCTTCTGCAGAGCCGCGCCCTCAGTCGCGTTCGCCACCGGCACGGGGCAAGCCATGAAGCCGCTCGCGCCCTGGCCGGTATAATACCAGTGGCCGATGACCTGGCCGGGGGCGGCAGGCTCGTACTCGAAGGGGCCGACAGAGGAACCGGGGGGGATATAGCCGGAGTGAGGGATGGTGAAGGTCAGGGCACCGTGGTTGTCGACGTAGATTTGCTGGCCGCCGGGGACCATGACATCCTGGTGATTAAGGGTTAGTTTTAGGAATTTCCTAGTAGTGGGATACGTAGAGGGGAGTGGATAGAAGGTTGTTTATGGGACTTACCAGGGAACTTTGGCCGGCGATACCGGTCACATCACCGGGAGGGCATTGGCCGCCCATCTCGGTCACCTCGTCAGGGCAGTAGCTGGTGGTTTTTCCGCCGAGCCAGAAGTGGGAGCCGCGGGCGTTGAGGGGGAGGAAGTGGATGGGCGAGGCGGAGCGGGCGGCCATCACGGTGAAGCTATTGGAGGTTTGACGGGCGGCATGTTGGTTGTTGTTGCTGGAGGGGAGGGCGGAGACTGCGGAGAGCAGAGTCGCGAGGGTGAGGGATTTGAAATGCATTTTGTTAGGTATTTTTTGTTATTAGGAGGTGGTGGTGAAGATGAGGTTCTTTGTTTGTTTGGATTTAGGGTTTGGGGGGGCTTTTGTAGAATCTACGTCAGGAACGAAGGGAGAATATATAACTCTCTCTCCCTCTCTCTATCCAGTTTCTATTATTATAATTATTCCATGAGCAGAATGGAAGAGATTAATTATGCAGTCATTGAAGATTCAAAGTGAAACACACCCGCAGCACTTCCTCCATGGGGCAGCGATCATCCCATGATCGACCATGTCGACCGTGTCTCGGAGCAGATTCCACTCCTGTGCCTAATCAGATCCTCTACCGTTGCCTCTTGACCCCGTTTTCCCGGTTTGGTTTCTCACCACTAGTTGACTAGTCTACCTTCCGGGTCATGTCACTTCCTAGAATAATAATACTAATCATTATTATGATAGGTAACTACATCAGCATTCGATGATAACTGTGGCTCCCGCCCGTATCGGTGGCAACGGAGTTATTTATAACGGATCGATTAAACAAGACCAGCGACACAGCCACATGTAACCCCGGAGAATGTCCTAATGATGAATAATAATGGGACCACCTAGGTGACAGGATTCCGCACGATGAAGTCATCCTCGGGGGTTTCGTTGGGATTGGTTGATCGTCAGGTCAATACTCTGCACTATGCGTAGCGCATGTTCAATTGAAACAAGCGCAGACTTGGATACATCACGATTGGAACCATGGGATCGGGATTTGCCGAAGGTCTTACCTGAACGACCGAAGACAGCAACCTGTTTATGCATGTCTCATCAGTTCGATGTCCATGTGGCCCGGAATGAACGTGGTGGCGGGCGCATTCCGAACTCTTCAGGGAAGGATTTCTGCCGACAACCCCATGGCAACTAGGATTTTTTTTTTCCAACTCCAGGTTAGAGTTGAAAACCGTGAAAAATGGGTTTAATCGGCGATTCTCCCAGAACGCATTGTTCCCTGGCTGAATCGCAAATCCACCAGTAATGGAGGGTGGATATGCGGTCGGGTCGTGACAGAAAACGATCGGCAGGGGAAGACTTTGTATCCTTGCTGCGCTACCAACAAACCCCCCGTGCGAAGTTGGTTCGTCTTCACTCTCCGACTGTGGAGTGAACCGGACACTGCGGTTGAGTAAAACAATGATCCAAGGAACATGCAAGTTGACCGAGATAAAGATGCGCGCGAGCCAATGCTACACGTAGGGTAAGGAACTGTGAAGCAGAATCTACCATCACAGGCCGCTTCCTGTAGCGGCACGTATATACCGATCGGCATTTTTCAGAAACGAAATATCACATAGTGCCTAATTAGTTCAGAGCGACTGTGCACAGCTGGCTTCAACGGTAGTACTTGGTCTTATCTGACAACAAACTATAGCACACTAAGCTAGGTACCAATCTGAGTGGGATGCAATTCTCTCTCTCTCAATACTATACTACATTATATTGCCCTGAACCTCAGATAGCTATCAGCTCCCACCTCCCCTAGGATGAAATTTCTTTCCACCTCGAATCCATCCCCCTGGCCCAGTAATGGAACAAACACTTATGGCATATCCCAAAACTTCTGCTTCGCGGGGCTTTGCAATGCCTTACGTGCGCCCTTCTTCACCACCGTATATGTCGGCTCATCAACCCAAAACTCATAGTTCCCCTCTCCATAGCCAGGCTTACTGATCTGCCAAGGCAGCCATGGAACACCTAACTCATTGAAGAAATTGACATGCTGTTCGATAGTGTCTGCCTTGCCGGCACCCATGGACCCGAACTCCTCCAGGACCGTCAGCTTGTTGGCTTTCAATGCATGCTTCAGAGCAAGAGGCACCTTGCTCTGGAAAACATCGAAAGCACTGTATGAATGGATACCGACGAGGTCGATAGCATCGCAGGCCCAGTTCTCGGGGATATCAGAGTTGGAGAACTCGTTTCCGCCACCTGCCATCATCCTCTTAGCACATGACCAACCCTTCAATATCAATGGATATGGAACGTAGGAGGGGGGCGAAAACAAACCTGTTCCGATCAAAACCTTGCTTCTGCGTCCCATAATCGAGCGCATGAAGCGAGATCGATCGCACCACCACTTCGGGACCGGGGCGATGTTCTGGTTCAAATGCCCCTGACCCTCATTTTGAATGTCAAATGCAAAGATATACTCCGCGAGGTCTTTCCATTTCGGACTCCCGCGAATAAACCGGTTCCGGTGTTCAAGGCAATGTTGGATCCGATTATCGAAGTCGCGAATGGCGCGAGGGTTCTTGTACCACGAGGTCACATCATTGGCGCTGGCAGATCCGGTTGCGCAGTCCAACGCGGGTAAATCGTATTTCGTGACGTAGGTATCATTGCCCCAGCAGCCGAGCTGATATCGGTCGTGGAGGGTGATGATCAATTTGATGTCTGTTCGTAGTAGGCGAGGAGAGTTTGTGAGTACTTTCGTATGTAGAAAGGAGGGAAAGGTTGGTAGAACGTACCTCGTTCGTGCGCTTCGACCATTAACTGGTCGATCGCTTTCAATTGGGTATCATCGTATCGGCCAACAACATCCGGCTCGATATCTGGCATGTACACGGATCCTGTATCTTTGTTGTTTTCGGGCGTGTAGGAAATGAAGATCCGGATGGCTTTCAGGTTAGCAGCCTGGACTGCATCGAGGACCTGGGTACGGTTGTGCCTTGAAGAGAATTAGTTGGTGTCATACCAATGTTGAAGTTGGTCAATTAAAAAATATACTTACTCTTGAAAAGCATGAAGGAAGTACGAGTTCACACCGGCCCAGTTTCTTGCTGGTGCTGGATGTGGCCAAGCGTCCACTGGAAGAAACACTGAGTAGCATAGCAGAAAGACCGATAGAAGGTAGTGGGTAATCATTTTGGCGTTGTTACCTTTGACCTACCATCATTGCTTCTGCATCTGGTCGGTATATATACTGTCTTGCAAAGGTGTGGCGTTTGAAATAGTGAGAAATATGAACTATGGACTAGTGGCTATTCCACTTTTGACACGGGGGCATTCTCAACGTCCGTCTATAATCACACCCTATAGTTAGAAAGAAAGTTAAAGCCAAGCAGAAGCTAGAGATCTGGATTGATTGGATTGGGGACGAGGTCGGCATTGGTGATTTTTCTCTAAAAACATACAAAAGATATTAACAGAAATATGGAGTTGAAGATACGGTCAGTCATTCTAGTTGAGCGAATAGCCAAATAGAGACATATGATTGAAAGTGTTTAACTAACACATACCCCTAGCCCTAATAAAAGGGGAATGAATGAACTTCTTGTTAGAATCTTTTGAGTCTGGCTGTGATCCTATTGATAGACCGGGGTTTTGTAACTGCGCAGTAGCCTTTGGCAGAGGCTGGCATTTACCTTGGCATTCATTTTCGACCGTCATAGCTGCTCTAGACCTCTTTCTGACGAACACCATACAGAGCCTTCCTGCAGAGGTTCCCAGGTTTCTACCCCGGACTCCAGACTCCAGATTTGGGCGTTATCCCCCTCGTTGAATGTAGATTGATCTCACATGTTGTTCACCTTGGCACGCTCATGATGTGTGGGATGGTTCGAAGCTACGGCTTATCGAATACCTCTAGCCAGTGTATCTCACAATGTTGCACAGCAACTTTCTACTTTTCATGAACACTCTTGTGCACGGATGCAGACAGATTCAATATAACCATTCTGGATTAGACACGGATGTACAAGAGTGCAATAGACCCTATTAAGCTACAGCTCCGAAACGGTACTAGATGTGGACCCGACAGCAACTGTTATTTCAATGCGTAGCACATTGATAATCCATCAAATTCATGCTGTAGTCTCGGCATGTGATGCCATAGTTGTGGGGTAATGCACCCCCACAGACTGACTAGCACGGAATCTTGAATGCCCGTTTTAGTGCAGGCTTGACCAACTTAGTTTCATCGGATAAAAAGACATATCCCCGGTCATTCAAACAGTGTTTGAATCATCGAGACTCTTGTCCTCTGGCTCGGTCGCCATGTATTAAGAAAAAATATTCAAAAATAATAATAATAATAATAATAAAATACATTTTGTTACTAAAAGGTATGTCTGTGGAAGGTTAAAGGAAAATTTGCACGAAGTATATTAATCAGATCTTACTAAAATCCTAACTATCTAGAAAAAGAGCTATTTGATTCAGTTGATCGAATTCCACCAAGTTGAGGTCTAGATATGGTTTGCAGCCGGAGATTATGTCGCTGTTGGGGATAACGGTACAAGTCCGAAATATGGCGAGGGAACCGTTGGTTCATCTCCGAACTCCCCGACCAGAACTATCAGCACACTTACAGTACAACGACCACAGAGAATTCATATTCATTCACACAGATATACACAGCCCAATTACCATCGGAGTTAAGCGAGCCAATCCTCGATGTCTGAATCTCCCGCACGGCAGAGAAAAACACGCATACGGAGGGCGCGGAAGCCACTAAATTGCGAGCCCTGCCGACACTCCAAATTGCGCTGCGACCGCCAATCTCCCTGCGTAACATGCGTCCGACGAGGTCTGGCTAGCAGTTGAATCTATGGCAAGGATTGTGCGCACGCGGATTCGGCCTCTACGAACGCAACGACTCGGTCACACCGTCGCCACACGGAACAGCAGGTCTGGGATACGCCCTCCCAGCTGTCCCCACAGGAAGAGTCTTCGCTCTCCCAGCCAGTAGAGAACCACGCCGCTAATGATAGCCATGCCCAATGGGATGAGATATTCCAGCGTCCGACTGAGCACATGGGGCCCCCTTTGTCGCACCGGGATGGACCTGGTTCCCAACTCAACGGTCCCCTGCTTCCCGTTCTCTCTGGGACCAGGCGTTTCCAAGGAAGACCTCCTGGCACAGCTTCCGTCGAAGGATTGCTGTGACTATCTTATAATTCAGTACTTTTCGCGTCTTTCGCCGTTGTATCATATCTTGCATGGTCCTACGTTCCAACGGGACTACACCCGTCTTGTCAATAATCCAACCGATACAGAACTCTCGTGGCTGGCACTGCTCTTTATCATCTGTTCTCTGACGTTGAACACAATGGAAGAAAAGGATCCTCTGTTGGCTGGACTATTGTCGAAAGAGCCTGAATTCCAGGACTTCGCGGCGGTTGCACGACAACTTCGTAACTGTGCCATGATCTGTCTATCGCAAGACCAATTTCTAATCCGACACACCATGCATACTCTGGAAACGCTTCTGATTATGATCTATGGCATTGAAAGGACCTGGGTCCTCTTAGGTAAGTACCATCAATACCATTGCCTTCCTGACATAACAAACCAATCTGAATAATTGCCAAGGCACGGCCTTAAACATCGGAATTGCTATCGGCTGCAATATCAAGACGAAACCACGCTCCATGGGATATATCGAATTTGAAAGACGCCGTCGCTGCTGGGCAGGTATTCTATTGCTTCACACCTACCAAGCAATCTTTTTCCGTGATGTTCGTGTTTCAACCTTACTGGATATGGAGCCCAGTCTGCCCGCCGACGTAAACGACTGCGACATACGCGATGACATGATCCTGCAGCCGTCCAGCCAGCCCACGCAGATGTCAGTGATAATGTTTAAGCTGCGTCTTTTCGAGCTCACCAGCCGCATCTGCGATCACTTAGCTAGCGACGCAAAACTCGACGAGAACCGTCTAGCGTCGTTTGACTCCCTAATCGCGGAAGAGCAGTCCAAATGGGACGCCAAGTTCCTCCTAGACGGCCAGCCTAGCGTGCTTGATGCTGCAGCCTATGCTCACTGGTGCTTCATGCAACAATACGCTCATCGGCTGTACCTGCTCCTTCACAGAGCGTTTTGTCGACCCCGGTCTGGCAACCCGCCTCGCGCGGAGTCCCAAGCGAAATGTATTGCCTCGGGCGTCGCGTTGCTGGAAATCTACCGGTATTTCGATGAACTGCCACGGCTACGGCATTATCGCTGGTACGTGTATGGGATGACGAGCTTCTGTGCTCTTCACGGAGCTGTGGCCGTGGCGTCCTGTCTTCTTATGGAATCTGCGTCGGTGGATCCGGCGCCTTATAGAGCGATATTCGATTCGACGGTTGTTCGATATGAGAAGCTTCGATCGCGGAGCCAGATCTGTGCAAAGTCGTATCCGATTCTTCAGCATTTACAGTCAGTTCTTACTTCAGAAGCTGTATCAACGCGGGTCATTGTTGACTTGTTTTTATTTAGGGCGATGTTATTCTCGGAGAAACTTCAGCCGGCTAATGACCTGGGTGCGGATTTCAGTAGCGTGTTTGATGAATGGGTCGATACGGTCCCTTGGTTGAATGTAGATTCGGTTAATTGGGTGCGTATATTGGCTCTGTTACGTATCGGTCTAGTCGGCCATTTTCTAACCTACACTATAGGATGCGTGGAACGATGTGCTCAATGAAACAGGTCAATAACTATTCTAGCTAATATAGGAGGCATATAAAGGTGACATGAAGGTGTACACCACGGCGGGAAAATTACCTCCGTGGTCGATTTATTTTGCCGCCATTTTATATGGTATCGGAGATGTCGGCGAAGTCATCGGAGATCTGATATCATCGATCAATGCTTGGCAGAACCCTAGATCGATCAAACCCCTCTTAAGATTCTAAGAATGACTCACGGGTAATTGGCTTTATCACATTGCCCTTTCTTGTTATGATATTATCTTATCCCGAGAACAGATCGTGATATCTTCTACGATCCCTAACAATCGATCTCCATGCAATCAACCATCTCGGCCCGCGGGGAGGCATTTGCGGAGAAAAAACCCGTCTTCTTCGATGTGCTTAGCAATCTATGGGATCCCGAGTCCAACCCAAATGGCATAGTGAACATTGGGTTAGCAGAAAACGTAAATACAGAGTTAATTATGCCAATCGGGCCTACTGGATAGCTAACTGTGAATCAGTCCCTCTTGCACCCAGAGCTCGTGAAGTTCATCAATGCCGAGGTTCTTGAAACTACGTCATTCCGAAGCCTGTTTGTTTTTTGCTCAGTGCGATCTGTCGCCTCTGAGAAATAAGAAAAAAACCCCAATTGACGATTGGAAATAAAGCCCCGAGCCGATTTCCACTCTCTTACCTACGGGGATGGGTTTTCTGGCTCTGAGGCCCTTCGTCAAGCTCTATGTCGATTTCTCAATCGGAAATTCTCCCCTCATACACCCCTCTCAGCTGCCCAGTCGATAGTCACCTCTGGAGTGAGCAATGCAGTCGAGTGCTGTGCCTGGTCGCTCTTCGAGCCAGGCGACTATGTGCTAATTGGCCGGCCTTACTGGACTTTATTCCGACATTTGTTTGGGACAAGGGCAGGGTAAGTAAGTGTCGTTAAAATCTGTACCTTAGCTGATTCACTAGGGTTAATGTTCTGGATTTCTCGTTTGGATCGGTGGATCCCTTCAGCCTTGAAGGAGTCCAGCTCTATGAGCAGGCTTACCAAAGGGCTATCGAGGATGGGAAGAGCGTCAAAGCAATTTTACTGTGTTCTCCGAGCAACCCTCTCGGTCGGTTTATCCTACCAATCTATGTGAATTATGGTAAGAGTTACTAATTGAAAGCAACAGGTCGATGTTATCCGAGGGGTGTTTTAGAGTCGTATATGAAATTGTGCAATAGACGGCGCCTGCACCTGATATCCGATGAGATCTATGGGCTTTCCGTTTGGGATAATCCTGCGCTGGACGATAATGTTGGCTTTACGTCGGTGCTATCTATTGATGCTGCGCAATTCATGAACCCCAGCATGGTGCATGTTGTGTGGGGATTAAGCAAGGTAGGATATCTTTTCTTTTGATGAATATGATTGGAATCAGTCTAACAGATAGGCTATAGGATTTTGGTGCGACGGGCTTGCGAATCGGATGCTTGATCAGCCAAAACAATGCTGCATTTTTGACCTCCGCAGAGGGAATATCCTAAGGCCCCCGGTAGTTATCTCTCAGAATGTCACGGCTAATCATAGCCACAGGCTGTTTAACTTCCCATCAAGTCTCGCCGATAAATGCGCCACGGCGTTACTCATGGACGATGAGGTTGTTGATCACCTTGTATCGTTGAATCAATCTCGACTAAAAGAAAGCTACGACCATGTCACTCAGCTCCTCAGGGACCACGGAATCCCGTTCAAAGAGTCCAACGCCTGTCTATTTGTTTGGGTTAATCTTGCAGCGGTTGTCAAAGATGACCAGCTTTCGGATGACGATATTCTAGCCAGACTTCGAGCAGAAATGGTTTATGTGACATCGGGATCTACATATGCTAGTGAGGAACGTGGATGGTTTCGATTGGTGATAGCCCATCCCAGACATGTTCTCGACGAGGGTGTCCGAAGAATTGCGTCTGCTATTTTGTAGCGTACAATCATCCAGATGGTCACATACGAATCAACGCGAGTTACAAGTAACTATATAATCAAAAAACCACCTAAACTTGACATTCCGAAACCAACCGGTGAATAAACTCAACTCAACCGTATAGAATAAACTGTAAATATCCTCCACCTCCGCCACACCATATCACAAAATCACGAACCCACCGTAAAATCACGAACCATCCCATCCCTCCTCACTCCCCACTCCCTCAACCCCTCCTCCAACCCCCCCGTAAAAGCAGAATCATAGCCCCTCCCATCCTCCGGAGATCCCACTCTCGCCGTGCGCCAAAATGCCCACTCCTCCGCCAAAAACCCCTCCGGCGCCCTCAGAATCCCCATTGCAATATCCACCACATCAGGCCGATCCGCACAACTATAGAATACCGTCGTGCCACAGGTACCGCAGAAGCTACGAAGAACGCCCTCGCTAGATTCGTAGGTTTTCGACGTGCCTATCAGTAAATCCGTAGGAATGTTTGGGGTTGCGTGGTCACGGGGAATGAACATCCATGCGATGATGTGAGTGCCTGTGACTAGACGGCATGAGTTGCAGGCGTCGAGCAAGGTCAGCCACTTGGTTTTGTCGGAGGGGTGGAGCCAGCCTTGACTTGCGGGGGAGGCGATGAATTCTGGTCGAGGGCGAGAGACTGTGAAGGATACGCCGCCGCAGTGGCATTGGGCGAGGAGATCAGGTGCACTGGGGTTGGTGTTGGGTACGTCATCGGGGACTGGGTCAGGGTTCCAGATGGGAACTTCATGACCGTTGATCCGGGGGATAAGGCTGGAAAGGCCCCCGTCTTTTGTAGAGTGGGTATGAGCGTAAGAGTTGATTTTCCATATCGCTTGGTTTGGGGGTCGAGGTTGGTTTGTCGTGAATATGGAGATGGAGATGTACCATTTGTTTTTGTCGAGGTCACGATCGCCGATGTGACAACCACAGGTGCTGCAGAAGAATCGAGTCGACAGGGATGTGGCGTGCGTGTAGGGCGTTAACTTGTCGAGGCTGGAGGGGGCGATGAAGTTGGGTGATATGCCTTCAGGTAGTGGGGCGTGGAATGAGCACGGTGCGCCGTGGGTTTGGCGACAGACGTTGCAGTGGCATAGATGGGCCTTCAGAGGGAGGATATCTGTTGCAACGTCGAGGGTGAACTGTACGTTACGGCAGAGACATGATGCAGTTAGAGTTGTGGTTTCGGGATGGGATGCCATGGTTTGTTGATGTTATTGTTGTTGTTGGGATGGAAATAGAATATGTAGGTTGGTGGAAGAGTGCCTTATATCAGGTTTTGGCACATGAGGGGTTGCTCGTATTCACTTTATTTGGGTTTGTTTGACATCAAGGATCTTGGGTGGGTTCTCCAATTGTTTTTCCGAGGTTAAGGTTACATTCTGTATATTGGAATATTCATATGGTATTTATTACCTTCCATTCTTCCATTGATATCACCGAGACGTATTCGTTGCACGGTGGTTACAGGTGGGTTGATAGGGTGCATACTGGGTATGACAAGTTTAAAATAGTAATCTGATAAGGCTTTCAATGACGTAGCACAAGTTTTATAGAGCAACAATCCAGAATAACATGGTTCGTAGGGTATGAAGCCTGTGTAATTCTCAGGAATCTATGTAGTGGGGGTTCCCTAACACATCAGAAGAAACAGCAACGATTGAAAACACTGCAATATCCATTTCTATTAACAATAACTGTCTCACAATGGACATTAAACAGCTAGATCAGCAACAACGAGGTATAATAAAATATGCGAAAAAAGGTGGGACTTATCGAAGTGAAGAAATCCATATTGACGACCACTCAACAAGGCTCCGTATGAAGATTGATCGCCAGCCTTGTGCTCTCTTAAAGGGACCAAATGATCGAATACGGATTTACAGTTGGACCGGGATCAGCCCGAAGACGCTGACAGCTTGAAACAGAAGTTCACAAGTCTTCCCCCTCTCCTCAAAGATAGATACTAATTCCCTGGCAGTCTCTTATCTTCAGAGTTGACCACCCCACATCCATGACTAAATGGCGAAAAGGCGGCGCCTGTCTCCCCAGGACTATGCTGTTGGTTGGGTATGCGCCCTCGCGATAGAGCTGGCCGCAGCAGAGGAGATTCTGGACGAGACCCATGAGGACCTCGACTACGGAGCTAATAGCATATACACTCTTGGTCGGGTCGGAGAGCATAATGTTGTTATCGCCTGCTTACCAAAGGGCCAAATGGGCACCAACTCCGCTGCAACAGCCGCTGCCCAGTTGAAATCTGTTTTCCCATCAGTCAGTTTTGGTATCCTTGTCGGTATCGGAGGCGAGGTTCCTTCAGTTGACGCCGATGTTCGACTTGGCGATGTGGTTGTTAGCCAACCGCGGAAACTACATGGGGGAGTCGTGCAGTACGATTTTGGAAAGTCCACACCGAGTGGAATCGAAAGGACGGGGTTTCTAAACGCTCCACCCAAAATTCTGCTTGAGGCTGTGGCCAAACTTCAAGCGAGCCACTTGAGGGGACGAACGAAGTTCCATGAATACATCTCAAGGTTCAATAGTTTGCCGACATTTTCATCCCCGAATCATCAACCAGATGGCCTATTCGACGCAAACTACCAAC
This sequence comes from Aspergillus nanangensis, assembly GCA_015844325.1. NCBI lineage: Eukaryota > Fungi > Ascomycota > Eurotiomycetes > Eurotiales > Aspergillaceae > Aspergillus > Aspergillus nanangensis. The sequence continues at coordinate 26,778 of VCAU01000109.1, read as the reverse complement.
ATCTTGGTGGATCCACGTGCGAAAATTGCAGCAACGAGAGATTGATGACCCGAGTAATGCGTAATGAGGGTGTAGTAATCCACTACGGTACGATTGCTTCGGGAAATCTGGTCATGAGAGACGGCATGGAACGAGATCGCGTGAGCCGTGAACTGGGTGGAGTTCTCTGTTTCGAGATGGAGGCAGCCGGCCTGATGAATTCTTTCTCATGTCTCGTCGTTCGAGGCATCTGCGATTACGCCGACTCTCACAAAAACAAGGACTGGCAGCCATATGCAGCAGCAATGGCAGCAGCATACGCAAAGGATTTACTATCTGCGATACCACCTGCAGCTACAACAAAGGAAAGGCCGACGGAGGAATATCTCAAGAAGCAAAAAGGTAAGTCGGAGGTCTGCTAAGGAGAGGCTTATGCCCATTAACTGTTGATCAGCCATTGAGGAGACCCTAAGTCGCTTACCATATGCCGTCGACGCGAGTTTCAATTCATATCAAAGACAACACGAGCCTACATGCCTGGTTGATACACAAGTTCAGGTTCTCGAGGAAATAAGTTCCTGGGCTAATGGAGAAAATGGATGCAGTATCTTCTGGCTCAATGGCTGGGCAGGGACGGGGAAATCAACCATTGCTCGCACGATTGCTCGCAAATACTACAATGAACAACGCCTTGGGGCAAGCTTCTTTTTCTCCCGAGGTGGTGGAGACGTCGGCCATTCTGGAAAATTTGTGACTAGCCTTGCCCGACAGCTTGCAATGAATGTATTGCCTCTACAACCATCGATCTGTGAGGCTGCTGCAGCATGTTTAGACATAGGGGCGCAGTCTCTCACCGACCAGTGGCGCCAACTCGTCCTGGGCCCTTTGTCGAAGCTGAGCATCAGGTCGGGTCTGCCTTCGTACATCATCGTGATTGATGCTCTTGACGAATGTGATGACGACAGAAGCATTCGGATTATCTTGCAACTTCTGACTGAAGCGCAATCTGTTTCCAAGAATTTACTGCGGGTTTTTGTAACAAGCAGACCGAATCTTCCCATTAATCATGGATTTTCCCAAATCCCAGAGCCAAATCGCTGCACAATTATACTTCACCACATATCATCGGAAACTCTGGGTCATGATATCACCATCTTTCTGAAACATGAGTTACTGGTGATAGCTCAAGAACAGGGCCTCGGTGAGCTTTGGCCAGGTACAGATGCGATCAATCACTTGGCAGAGAGTGCGGGTGGCCTGTTTATATGGTGTGCGACTGCGTCTCGGTTCATCTATGAGGGAGGCTTATTCGCTGAAGACAGGCTCAATACGCTCCTTCAGGACATACCGTCGGGAACTGCACCAGAAGAACGTCTTGATGAAATTTATCTCTCAGTCCTTAGGAGCTCTGTCCAAACCACGTATACAGAGCAAGAAAAAGAGAGATTTTTTGATCTCTTACGGGAACTTCTTGGGGTGTTTGTAACGCTGTTTTCTCCGCTTTCTCTTGGATCTATATGCAAGTTGCTTCAGGTTCCTAGGCGGAAGACTGATAGCATGCTCATGCACCTTCATGCTATATTGGATATCCCTGATGACATGGACCGTCCACTTCGCCTACATCATCCCTCGTTTCGCGATTTCCTACTCGATACACACAGATGCAAAGATTCAAGGTTCTGTGTAAACGAACAAAGTGCAAACTATGAGTTGGCACAACGCTGTTTGAAGCTCATGGATTCGGTTCTCAGGCAGGACATTTGTCGTGTCAACTCTCCTGGGACGTCAACGGATGAAGTAGATGAGACCCAAGTACAACGGCATATTTCATTAGAGGCTCAATATGCCTGCCTCTTCTGGGTGCAGCACTTTACAAGGAGTGGCGCCTTGCTCAAAGACGATGATCTCATTCATCTATTCTTAAGCAAGCATATACTTCATTGGCTTGAGGCACTCAGCGGGATGCGGAGGCTATCTGAGGGGCTTCTCGCCATATTGTCTTTAGAGTCAGTTGCATTGGTCAGCCTACCTCCCTCTTCTTCACAATGCCATCTAACATTCTATTTAGAATAACAACTGCCCTCAACTATCCCAGCTAATTTGGGATGCAGAGCGGTTTTCTCAGGCCAACCAGTCCATCATGCAAAAAGCTCCTCTGCAGATTTATTTTAGTGCAATTGTGTTTGCACCATCCAAAAGTGTTATTCGAAACCAATTCCAGGAGAGACCTTTACGGTGGATAAGGAAATTACCCGTTGTTCGAACTCATTGGAGCTCTTTACAGCAGACACTGGAATGTCATCACGGCCACATCTCTCATATAACTTTCTCACCTAATGGGAATGTGCTTGCGACAGTATCAGATGACACAGTACAGCTTTGGAATCCATTAACTGGACATTGCCTACATACGCTTCAGCAAATTAGCGACGTTCAGTTCAAATATAATTCAGGTAACGCCATCATCTTTTCGCCTGATAGCAAGATACTGGCATCGGTATCACGTCACACGGTCTGGCTGTTGGATGTATTAGCGGGTCAGTGTTTACAGATGCTCAAGGGGCATACGGATTTTGTTAATGAAATTGCGTTCTCTCGCAATGGAAAGATAATTGCATCAGTATCCGATGACCACACAGTCCGGCTCTGGGATACATTTGATGGGAACTGTTTACACACACTTGAAGGCCATAGAGACCGTGTCCATACAGTTGGCTTTTTACCAAAGTGTGGTCCAGCACATATTCTCGTATCAGCATCAGACGACTGTACCATACGAATCTGGAACTCATTGACCGGGGAGTGCCTAAATACCTTAGATTTGGGCTCTAGTGTCCTTAGTCTACTTATATTCTCACCCAGCGGGAAGATGATTGCATCACCTGCTTGCAATCGGGATTTGGGGATTTATGAGCGGTATGGCATACAACTGTGGGATCCATCAACCGGAAAACATCTACACTTACTGAGGGGTCATTCTCAGCCAGTAAATTCAATAGCTTTCTCGCCTGACGGCAATATACTTGCATCGTCATCATCATATGATACAATAATACGTCTTTGGAATTCTTTCAGTGGCCAGTGCTTAAGAAGCCTAGATCATGGTTACCTAGCCCCTGATCTTGCCTTTTCATCTGATGGTACAACACTGGCATCGACGAGTGGCAGCATAGCAGTACGCCTCTGGAGCCCCAATGGAAAGTCCGTGCAGCTGGATGGACATACTAGCCATGTCATTGCAGTTACTTTCTCGCCTTCTTCAGGATTACTAGCTGTAGCAACAACTGCTAGCACGTTATTACTTTGGGACACGTCAGGTGGACCGTCCCATCGTACAATTGAAGCCCACGGTCGTATTTTTCGCAACATCACCCTCTCAGATGAGGGCAGAAAACTAGCTTTTGCTGATCTTGAGACAATTGAAATTTGGGATATATCTACTGGACAGCGTCTACACGCATTTAGCGTGGGAAACGACATGACTACTTTTTCAGCTGATGGGGAGAAACTGGCATCCACCAATACCCACTCAATACAGATCTGGAATCTATCTACTGGGCAGTACGAACAGAAATTTTGGCACCAAAATGATGTTGTGGTTGCTATTGCTTTCTCTCATGATGGGGAAATACTAGCGACAAGTGGCCGGTATACAATACAGGTTTGGGATATAGCTACTGGACATCGTTTGCAGACAATTGGGGGACTTTCCCTTGTTCATAAAAGACTTCCGTGGCTTTCTCTTATGATCGAAAGATACTAGCATCAACGGATTATGAGATTATACGACTTTGGGATGTATCAACTGGACGATATCTGCAGGCATTTGAGTACCGGTCATGCCGTTTTGAAATTCCTTGTCTTGCCTTCTCCCATGATGGGAATATGCTAGCCTCGGTGGCGTGTGATCGATGGTCCCTCTACGAGCCAGGTTTAAATGATATGGTGCTGAAAATCTGGAATGTCTCGACTGGACAAAGCTTGCAAGAACTCGCAGTGAATCCAGGAATAACGACCCTCTCATTTTCCAAAGATGACCGGTATCTTCATACCAATCTAGGTGCCTTGTCTCTCACCGATAAAACAGGAAGTGAAGAAGGACTGCCAACATCTGGAATATTTCTGAACAGAGAATGGATCACTTGGAATGGTCAGAATATGTTCTGGATTCCTCCGGAATATAGACCCAAACTTACAGCTGTGCATGAAGATAGGGTTGTGTTTGTGTTGCCCTCCAATAAGACGATAGTATTAGATTTTCTTTTCCACTAGCAAATGAAGCACAATTTCCAGCATGAATGAAAGATTAACAAACCCATACCAGTAATCCCAATCTACAGCATACAAAAATCCTCTCCCAGGCTCTCATCGCCAGCAACGCCAACCCCCATCTCCCAAAAACACCTCCTCGCCAGATCCCTCAACAAATCAACCCGCAGCTGCAACATCCACGACTGCGATCCCAAACTCCCATCCTCCCGTCTCCGGTGCCTCTGGATATGAAGCGGAATTACCTGGGCCCGCGCCACTGCCACATCCTCCGGTTCCGGAAATATGATCTAAACCACACAAGAATAAGCCCATAAACAACACAACCCACCACCTGATCAAAATCAACAAGGAAGAAGGAAGAACCAAGAGAAAACAAACCTCTCTCTGCATCAACTGCACCCCTCCCCTCCCTCTCTCCCCTCCCCTGTCAAGAGAAAACGCCTCAACATCCCCACTCACCAACTTACTCTGCGCATCAACCTCCCACTTCACAACCAGCACAATCCGCACTTTCTGTCTCCCGCCCTTTAGCCACAGATCCCGGTCCTGGTAGAGCTGCTCGCGGGACTCGCTCCAGCCGCTCTCGATGATGACGCAGGGCGATTGGTGGCCTTCTGGTGCAGGGGCGTGGGGTTGGATACAGAGGGTGCATTGTTTATGCGAGGTCATGTATGCGTCGTGGAAGATGTCGTCTTCTAGGATGGGTTAGTCAGTGGGTTGGAGTTTATATTGAAGTTGCTTGGGGTGGTAATGTGCTCTGGTAGGTGAGATTATGTATTCATGGTATATCATGGAGAAAAGACAAAAGTGGCAAACAAGGGGAATGAAACAAAACGAGATAAAATGCAAACAAACACACCTAACAAAGGGATTGTTTTGACAATGGATGATAACTCAGCTGATTGCAGATGTCCCATCTCGCAGGACGCAGCTAGACATTTGCCCAGCCATGCGTTGTAGATATTGTGGATGGGAGAGCTGTGGAAGGTGAAGCGCAGGGTGCGGAGGGAGGAGTTGTAGCCGAATCTATGAGGGTTAGTTGGCTTTTGGAGGTCAAAAGGGAGTGAGTGGATTGATTGATTGATTGAATGGGAGACAGACTTGCTGCAGATGACGTTGGGGGATGGCCCTATCGATCTGATGATGTAGAGTGCTTGGTTGGGGGTTATGTTCGGGAATTCGAGAGTTCGTTCTTCGTCCGAAGGGCCTTGGTGGAAGTAACGGAGGATGGTGAGGATGTGGTCTATGGAGGAAGGGGGGACTAGGTAGCCGTAGCCCTGAGAGAGGGACGGTTTTAGGAATAAGGACATGATGATGGGATGATTCTGGGATAGAGATGGAGATGGCGATGGAGCTGGGGTGTCGTGGAGTAGGTGTCTTTGAGGCATTCATATCTGTTTGTAGGGGAGCCATCAGTGAATAAGGGAATAGAAATGCATCGACACAAAGGATGTATATCGATATAGAAAACAGCTTTCACAGCCCAATCGTAGAGATTCATAACATAAGCTAGGTATCCAAGAACAGAAAAAAACAAACATGCAAAACTTGATCTAAAGCTTGGCTCGATGCAATCTAATTACAACCTGTACAAAAATGTGCGTATACCTACAAGAAATATCCCAACGGGAAAACCCACTCACTACCTCTGTTCTATCAGAACGACACCTTCAAAGGCAGATCCCTCGAGCTCTGTCCAACCCACACCTCAAATGTACCTTCAGGCATGACCCAATTCTGCTCGCGCACGCTCCAATAGCTCAAGTCTTTGCGACGAAGAGTCATTTCCACGCTTTTCACTTCGCCGGGTTCGAGAGAAACCTTGCTAAAGTTCCGTAGCACGCGGTCCGGGAACTCAATGTGCTCTTGCTCGCGGGCGAGCTTCACGGAGTCATCCTCGCTCGAGTGCACTTCCACCCATCTCCCCTCTTCGGTCACGTCTTCGGGGAACGAGACATACACCTGCAGGACAGTTTGTCCAGTACGAGTTCCGGTGTTATTCACCTGGACGGTCAGACGGGCCATGTCATCATAAAGGGAGGGGTTGCCTCCTGTGCCGCCGCCGGCAGGGGAGAGGGGGCGCGTCTCGTCGTAGCCGTCAGGGTAGGAAGAGTAGTTCCCGGCGGATGTGCCATCGAGGGTATGGACATAAGGATAAATGTATTTATGCAAGGGGCGGACATCCTCTGGGAAGAGGACATTTTCGCCAATGGGAGGGAGGGGATTGTATTCAGGGGGCGAGACGGGGTCTGCGCGGCGTTGTGCCGGGAGGCGCGACTTGCGTTTCAGCGAGTCGATGCGTAGGCTAGTCACATTGAAGGAAGTGTAGGAGAGGCCGAATCCGAATTCAAACCGTGGGGCGATGTTGTTGCGGTCGAAATATCTGTGGTCGATATAGAGTCCGTCCTTAAAGTCGACTTGCGGGACTGGGGCATTCGCCTCGTAGAGTACTTGCGCGCTGGGGCCATAATCCTCGAGACTCTTACCGACGGTATATGGCAGACGGCCGCTGGCATCTACATCGCCAAAGAGCACATCAACCAGGGCGCGTCCACTCTCCTGGCCCGGCAGATGGGCAAACAGCACTGCATGCACGCCGGGCAGGTCGATCCAGGATTCCACCACGACGGGCCCAACGGCGTGGACGACCACGACAGTTTTTCCTGCACCATTGCCGCAGTTGTCAGACACTATTTTAATCAGGCTGTCGCCGCCCTTCTGCAGGAATAGGTTAGGTCGGTCTCCATGAATACCACCCGCAGATATAAAGCCCTCGCCGGAGTCCGCATTCACGAATACCAGGCAGAGGTCCTTGTCCATGGCATCAGCCGGCATCACAGCATTACGCAGGTACGGCGTCTGCTGCACATCGCCTTGCCAGGCATCTCGCAGAGCTTCCACGGGGCTAATCAAGAAGGGAAACTCGACGGTTCCACTGCCCCATCCAGATCCCAAGGTGCCTTGGTTGCAGCCACGATCTTGGCACGCGTTAGGGCCGAGGGCGGGTCCGGCATCGTCTCCGTAGATACCAATCCGATAACCTGGCGTTGCAGGCGTGCGTGATAAGGGAAGAGTGTTGTCGACGTTTTTCACAAGGACGGTACCCTCGGCCGCCACCCGGCGAGCAATATCGCCGTGTCCTGCGCCGGCATCAACAAACTTATTCACCAACTCAAAGTCGCCGCTCTTGGCCGCATGGTGCGCCCAGTCAAATTGCTCATCGGTCCAGGACGAGAAGTTCGGGCCACCTTCGCCCTCAGGCGCCGGAGGGTCCCATTCATCTTGTCGGAAATGGTACCAGGCAGCCACGATACGCGTCACCATATCGTTGAGACGCTCCATGGGCACAGAGGTATTCAAAACCGCACGAGTCAGTTCGTTGCCCCACAGTGGCTTTCCGTTAGCCCAACGCATTCCATCACCTGGCATACTCATATCCAACCCGCCCAGAGCACTGTTAATGCCCGAGCGCTGCGCCAGCCAATCCGACTGCACAAACCCTTGGAATCCCAGCTCGTCCTTCAGTATTCCATTGAGCAACTTGCTGTTTTCACACGAGTGGCTGTTATTGACCTTTTGGTACGCACACATCACACTGGCGACATCGGCACGAATACTTTCCGCGAACGGCCAAACAAACACCTCGTGCAGCGCGCGGTCATTGACGTTCGAAGACATCGCCGTTGGGATGCCCCATTCGAAAGGCTGTCGGAAGTGCTCCTGCTCATTCATCAGATAGTGCTTGGCCGTCGCCATCACCCCGTTACTCTGGATGCCGCGGATGGTCTCGGCGGCCGCCACGCCCTGTAACACGGGGTCAGCTCCGAATCCCTCCCAGTTGCGCCCTCCGGCGGGCATCATTCCCAAAGGCCCCATGGAGGGGCCGAGAATGACGTTGATCCCTTTCCGGCGCGCCTCCAACCCAATAGCCACACCGCGTTCGTGCATGAGATCACGGTTCCAGGTCGCGCCCGTAGTCAAACCTGGGGGGAAGGCGGAGATGTGGTCGGCAAAGCGAATTCCCATAGGGCCGTCCTGCAGGCACAGCGATGGGAACTTGACATTAGTTGCTGGGCCTACATCATTATCAGCATTGTAAAGTAACCCCGTAAAAGATGACCCAGGCTCACCTGTATTCCCAACACACAGACCCATCTGCCACCCCGTCCCAGTTGTAATGTTAACCTTCTCAGTGAGTGTCATCCTATCGACCAGCGCTTGCGCTTTGCGATAATCCTCCGCCCAATTTTCCAATGAGCCGCCACGAGGCGACGGGAACCACGAAGCAGGCGCCGCCCGATCCTATACAATCTAGTCAGTTCACCATGATTCATAATGCACCACCACCACCATCATCATCATCCAATATAAAGTAAAAGAAAAGTAACATACGAATTCGCTTTCCTCCCCAGGAGCCCCCCTGCTTTTCCCCGAGGCGAACCCCAAAAAGGCCCAAACCAGCAGCATCAAGCCAAAGATGACAACGACCAGCGTCCGCCACCAGAACTTGGAGTAATAAACCGCGCGCCATCCCTGGCCTCCCCCATCCCGCTTCCGGAATTGCTCCGCGCGATGGCGCTGCGCCTTCTTTTTTATACCCTGGCCATAGCCGTCGGAATCGTCGGAGTCGTCATCCACAAAGTCGTATTGACGACTGGCGGAAAGGAGTTCCTGCTCGGCCTCGGTGATGCTGTCGAGGTAGGCTTCGACGTCGCCGGATTTGCGAATTACGGGGACGTAGGCGGAGGCGGCATTGGAATAGGAGGTCGACCGGTCCAGACGACGCAGTCTCACTTTGTCGCTGTCGTCATCTTGGTCGTCGGTGAGGTCGGAGAGAGGGAGGGAGTCGGCGGAGTTGCGGCGATCTTCTTCGGAGATTGAATGGTGGAGGGGGGTATAGCGTTGGGGGGGAGGCATTATTATCGGGGAGAGAACATGAATGAATGAAGGAATGACAGGGTTAATATAGGAAACAAAAAAAGAGGGACAAGGTGAAGAGACACATGGAAGAGAAACTAAGAGAAGAAGTCAAGGGAGAAAAGGAAATGAAAGTGAACAAGCAAATTAATCTCCCAAACGGGGTATTCTGGCCTGAGGTTCCCCGCCAATCACGGGCTGCCAAGACTCCTTGATTACGTGTGCTGGGCGCTTTTAGGAGGGAAAAATCCCAAAGGATCGTCAGGGATCGTTCCACTTTGGTTGTTTTTTCTTCCTTCATTGAGAATTTATTCGTATTTGATATTTTATTCCATCCTACCCTATCTTGGGTTGTCTGATGGTGCTTTTCATTATCTGGTATTTTTGTTCCTTATGCCTCGTTATATATCCAGGCACAGAGAATACCCATGGTTTCTTTCCCCACATGGAACAACGTCGCACTACGTAAAAGTTTAACCCTTATCTGATCATCAATCCCCAGACCGGATAGTTATATATATTTCATTCAGACAGACCACCATCACCTCCCGAACAACCCCCCCTCCCCGCCGGGTCTACTATGTGTAGAAACCAAGTATACCTATATTTAGTAGAGACCAGACAGACATTTCACGGAAAGCGATAGAAAATAATTAAATGTCCCTAAGTCTCCATATTAATTACGACGATGTATAAGCACATCCACAGACTACACATAATAAGCCATAAGAACAAGTTCAAGATCGCAAGCCGTGAGTGTGAATTGAAGAAAGCAACTAAATCTAGTCTACTGTATCATCATATCGGAAACCAACCAAGCCAGACACCTCTATATACCGCACGCAAAAATCCAAAAGCCAGAAGCCAAAAATCAAAGAGCCAAACAAAAAAACCCAAAGCCGTTTAAACATGCATTTATGCCTCATCATCAGTGTCAGGGGGGTGGGGAGTTCCCTTGGGGGATTGGAGCCTGGTTTAGAAGTTAGTGAAAGGTTATGAAAAGGTCAGATCAAAAAAGATGCCATACCAGTTGATATGACGAAGACGACGACGCGCCTCACGCTCCTTGAGCTGCGCACGCGTCAACTTCTTCTTCTTGCGCGCCCGGAACTTAAGTTCTCCCTGATCCTCAGCACCAGAGTTGGCCGCGGATGCCGCGGCGCTGGCCGCGGCGCTCGTCGCCGCCGACTGAACCGCCGGACTGCCCAGTTGGGGCGTGTTGGTTGCGCTGTCCTCGAAGCGATCAAGCGAGATGGCAGTGTTGGTGCGCGAAACTACGCGGCCTTCCGCCACATGCAGCTGCTCGGGGCACAGGGCACCGACGAACTCTTCGTTATGGGAAATCATAACGACACCACCCTTGAAGTCGCGGATGGCCACTGCCAACCCACCGAGAGAATCGCGATCCAAGAAGTTAGTCGGTTCGTCCAGCACCAGCAAATGCGGGTTGTTCCACATGGCACCGGCGAGCACGACCTTGACCTTCTGTCCACCAGACAGACCGGAGATCTGGTTATGGTTGGCGATCTCCGGATCCAGGCCAATATCTTCGAAGTGCTTGGAGATATCCTTGGGATCCAGGTTACGGAAACCAAGACCCTCGCGCGAGGCCTCGTGATCATCAAACTCTTGGACCAGCTTGAAAAAGCCGAGTTCGAGAAGGGTCTCGCGAGAGATCATGGTGTTGTTCTTAGGGAGAAGGCCAATCCATTTACTGTGATGTTGTTAGTGAATGATGACCTTCAGATGATTATGGCGGTAAAACTTACACTTCGTATTGGAACGACTTCTTCCACTTCTGTCGACCCATGAGCGCCTCAATGCGACGACCGCCACGGCCATCGCCGAGATCGACGGGCTTTTCGAGTTGCGCCTTGTCGGCGTCGGTGAGGATACGGGTCTGCTTGAGATACACTTCACGGTCATCGCCGTTGGCGTAACGCCACTGCAAGTACTGACTGGGGGTCTTTTCGAGATGCATCTCGACGTGCTCCAGGGCGTGTTGCTTAATGTAACCGAGACGCAAGTTGGGGTGCTTCTCAACCTTGCCAGTCTGGGGAATGGTCTCACCCGTAAGCATCTTGATGAAGGTCGATTTACCCGCACCGTTGCCTCCAATGATGGCCACACGGGAGGACAGTGTCAGAGTAAGGGATGCCTCAGTGAGAGACGGCTTCTTGGCTCCTGGGTAGGTGTATGTGCAGTTGGACATGCGAAGGATGGCGCGAGTCACGGACTTGATACCCGACAGGATACCAGGAGGCGGGAACTTGAACTGCACCTGGGACGCAGACAGGGTGTAGTAGCTCTTACCCTCGGGCTTCACCTTGACGAAGTCCGCCAGGTTACCCTTGTAGCAAACCAGCTTCTTCTGTTCGTAGTGGTAGATGTCGGTACAGACTTCATCCAAAAAGCCGGAGTCGTGACTGACGATCAAGCTGGTGATGTCGGTGTGTTTCTTCAGGTACTCCTGCAACCACTTGACGTTGGCCACATCCAGATGATTAGTCGGTTCGTCCAGGAGCAGAACATCGGCCTTCATGAGCATTGCACGAGCCAAGGCCAGCTTCATCTTCCAACCACCAGACAGCGAGCCCACACCCTGGGACTGGCGGCCTTCGGGGCCATCGGTAAAGCCGAACTCCAGAAGGACCTGGCTGATATGCTCCTTGCCGGCTTCGGCGATCTTGGGGTCTTTCGAGACATACTCGAGGATGCTGAGGTCCGCATCCTCGCCCTGGTTGTGCTCCACGAAGCAGGTGCGCACCTCATCCTGAGGCGGGAAGCCCTCAAGCTTGTCGCTGGCGATACTTCGCATCAAGGTGGACTTTCCGGCACCGTTGCGACCACAGAGACCATAGCGGTGGCCCTTGAGCAGGCGGAGGTTGGTGTGCGACAAGAGCAGCATACCACCATAGGCGAGCGAGAAGTTGGCGTTGACAATCTCAATTTCATTAGGATCGTCCTGAACGGGCTTGCCGAACTTGCGTTCATCCTCGGCGACAAAGTGGGCATGGACTGCGGAGGCAACGGCCTCGTGCTTGTCATCCTGCAACAAGCCGCGGAGATACGGGGAGATGCAGCCGGGGATGCGGTCGAGCATACGGCAGTTGACATCTTCGCGAACCATTTCGGCGATGTAGCTCTTGACCAACCCGAACAGAGTGTGAAGTTCCGGAACCACGAGTCCGCCGTTCTGCTGAATTTGAGCCTCCAGCACAACGAGCACTTCCTCGGGGGTCGTCTTCACAATGGAACCGGCGGCGAGGTTGCCATCGCTCATGGCCTTCTCCATCACATCCAGGGCGCGAGTCGCCAGCTCTCGGACTTCGGGCAGAGAGGCGCGGTCCTTGACGCCCTGTACACCGGGGGTGAGCTTGGGCAGGAAGGTACGCGCTTCGGCAGGGTCGTGAACCAGCTTGGTCAAGTTTTCGACGACAACCACGGTGCGACGGAGAGTCTCCTGAGGGGTTCTGGGAGATTCCAACGAGCGCTCCAATAGAGGAGTGAGGAGAGCAAGGACAGGCGAGGTGACAATGGCGACGAAAGTGGTCTGGGACAGGGCATGGATGGCCTTCTGCAAGATCTGTTCGGAAGGCTTCTCCATGGTCTCGATGATGAGGGGAATACGAGGGGCAACATCATCGTTGGAGAGAAGAGTGGTAAGAGCATTCATAGCCTTTGTGGCGGTCTTCACGACCTCATTTTTCAGATCGTGCATGCCGGATTCGACCAGAGGGATCAACTCCTTCAGGGTCTTACCCATCGCCTCACGAAGGAGATCCTTCTGGCGTTCTTCATCCAGGGTACCATTTCCAATCTGCGCCTTGACAGCCATCTTCTCGACGAGGGAATAGGCGCCGACGAAGCCCTGCCATTTACCGGAACCGTGGCCCAGATAGGAGCAGACAGCGGGGAGGAGAGCGTTGACCATCGCCTCAGGGCTGAGGCACGCGAAGAGAGCATCGACGGCATACTGCGCGGATTCACGGACGACAGCACCCTTGTCGGCAAGAGCGTCGAGGGCGAGGTTGAGGACACCACCATCCTGAAGGAGGAAAACAACCTCACTGAGGGGGTGTTCGTGGGGGAATCGTTCAAAAAGGGCACCGAGGATCAGCATGGCAGACTCGCGACGGACACCATTTTTTTTGTCCGTAGCGGCCTTCTTGATCTGAGAGAGGACATCATACTTCTGGAAACCGAGACAGCCGATACTCTGGATGAGAAGGTTGGCTAGGGCGTAAGAGGCATCGAGGGACTGCTGAGACGAATCGGAGGCGAAGATCGTGTTGAAGAGGGAGGCGATTTCCTCCGTGGTGGGAGGGACGCCGGAGGGAGTTTTGGAGACCGCGGTGGCCATGGTAGGAACGGACTCAGAATGAGGCATTATCTGTACAATGGGTATGTGGTTTGTGTGGCGTTGTCGTCTTCAAATTTTTTGACGGCAACGACTGTGGGAGCCTAATGGTAAGGCCAAAAAAAAAATTCCAAAAACAATCAAGACAGCCTGATCAAATGCAACAACTTTTTGGAGCCGAAAGAGAGAATCGTCCTTGGCCTGAGGACGACCGGCGGGATGCAAGAAGGGGTATACGCAAGAAGAAGGAGTCTAGAAAAAGGAAAGAGAAAGAAAAGATGAAGTTGGTTGAGGATGGATGGTTGATAACGGCGGGGCGGCGATTGGAGAACTAAAAAAAAAATAAATCTTGATGAAATCTCTGCCTGAGGCTAGGGAGGGGCAACCAATCATGCTTCACCGCCCGTGCATGTGGCTGACTCACACAGCCTCGGTGGCGGTGTAGGGGCTGGCGGCTCAGTCAGCCGGTATTCAGGCAGCAAGGCACTAAGGCCGTAAGGCCACAAGGCCACAAGGCCATAAGGCAATAAGGCTTCAAGGCGTCCAAGACCATTACCCCATATGGATTCCAGACTAAACCACATCGGGGTTACCCCGCACGGGGATCCGCCCAGCCGCGGAAACAAAACCAGCCAACAAGTAAGCCTATTGACAGGCAGTGAGTGAATGTGCACTGTTCGTTGCGCATCGGAAGAAGGGAGACTTTATATACCGACCTCCATCTGTCCGTAGAGAGAGTCATGAATACCTTCATCTGCATTATGGAATGAAAATGAATTCTAGAATTATAAGAAGAATAATAAAAATCATAATAATTCACGAGTCTCCCCTTCGTCCTTCTTTATCCTCATCATCGGATAACCGAACTCATGTGATAAACCCACTCAACACCTGACATCACAACAGGCATAAAGTTATGTAGATAAACCAAATCTTCGAGGGTCTTGTTGACCCTCAGAGGATAATAATATCATACTCAATGCAGAAAGTAGCTCTGGGAAAACATATTCCCAGCGACTTCGGACCATTTCATCATCAGAACGTACACAGCTTCAAGGACCCGCAAGCAGCCGGTGCCTCGGTCGGGCTGACGGTTGGCGACACACCGCGGCCAACCGCCACGATGATCCCGCGCTCCCTCACCCAACTAGTTCGGCTTAATTTTTTCGAATTGGAATCTTTTATTTTCTTATTCTCGTCTTCTCCCGCTTCCTTTTCCTCCCTCTTCCTGTCTGCAGCTTCAATTCCCTCCCCTACTCTCTTCACACTTTCTCCCACCTCAACCTTTCTTCATCGTCACCATGGCCATGTCCATGCGCACCACCCGCCATGCTTCCAAGCTGGCCCAGGTAAGATTTATCCCAATTGGAACTTCCAATTGCAATCTCCCCCAGCTAAACTCTCCTAGTCCGTGGCGACTTATACCGCCCGTCGCTCCTACGCCACGGAGCCCGACCTCAAAACCGCCTTGAAAGCCGTCATCCCCGCTAAGCGTGAGCTCCTCCAGCAAGTCAAGGCCCAGGACGACGTCATTGGCGAAGTCCGCACCTCCAGTGTCATCGGTGGCATGCGTGGCCTCAAGGCCATGCTCTGGGAGGGCTCCGTCCTGGACGCCGACGAGGGTATCCGCTTCCACGGCAAGACCATCAAGGATTGCCAGAAGGAGCTCCCCAAGGGTACCTCCGGCACCGAGATGCTGCCTGAGGCCATGTTCTGGCTGCTTCTCACCGGCCAGGTCCCTAGCACCGGCCAGGTGCGCGCTTTCTCGCGCGAGCTGGCCGAGAAGTCACACCTCCCGGAGGAGATCTTGACTCTGATTAAGTCCTTCCCTCGCCACATGCACCCCATGACCCAGCTGTCCATCGCCGTTGCCGCCCTCAACACCGAGTCCAAGTTCGCCAAGCTCTACGAGAAGGGCATCAACAAGGCCGATTACTGGGAGCCGACCTTCGATGACTGTATCTCCCTGTTGGCTAAGATCCCCCGTGTTGCCGCCCTTGTCTTCCGCCCTAACGAGGTCGACCTCGTCGGCACCCAGAAGCTCGACGCGGCCCAGGATTGGTCCTACAACTTTGCCGAGCTTCTCGGCAAGGGCGGCCAGGAGAACAGTGACTTCCACGATCTTCTCCGTCTGTACTTGGCTCTCCACGGTGACCACGAGGGTGGTAACGTTTCTGCCCACGCCACCCACCTGGTCGGCAGTGCCCTCAGTGACCCCTTCCTGAGCTACAGTGCTGGTCTGTTGGGTCTCGCCGGTCCTTTGCACGGTCTGGCCGCCCAGGAGGTCCTGCGCTGGATCCTGGCCATGCAGGATAAGATCGGCACCAAGTTCACTGAGAACGACGTCCGCACCTACCTCTGGGACACCCTGAAGTCTGGCCGTGTTGTTCCTGGTTACGGTCACGGTGTCCTGCGCAAGCCCGATCCCCGTTTCGAGGCTCTGATGGACTTTGCCGCCACCCGCCCTGACGTTCAGGCCAACCCGGTCTTCCAGCTCGTCAAGAAGAACTCCGAGATTGCGCCCGGTGTCCTGACCGAGCACGGAAAGGTATGATTTTTCCCACTCCCCGTGTTCAAACCCGATCATCATCACTAACACAATCGCAGACCAAGAACCCCCACCCCAACGTGGATGCCGCCTCCGGTGTGCTCTTCCACCACTACGGCTTCCAGCAGCCCCTGTACTACACCGTCACTTTCGGTGTCAGCCGTGCCCTTGGCCCTCTCGTGCAGCTGATCTGGGACCGTGCCCTGGGTCTGCCCATCGAGCGCCCCAAGAGCATCAACCTGCTCGGCCTGAAGAAGTAAAAGGGGGATGTCTGATTTTTCGCGAAGGATATCCAAAATGATGTATCTATCTTATGTTTAGCATGTTTTTGTTTGTTGGTTGTACATGATCCACTTGTACACGGCTACTATGCCGGATAGAGCCTAGAAATAGACTGTGGATTATAGACTGTTTAATTTGAAATTTGTGTTCAACGAGGTCGGTCCACGAGTCGTATGCGGAATGGTTATGTGCAGCGCCCATCCGTCCTTCTGAGACCCATACGCCGAACAACTGAGTTGTCAGTGAAGAGCAAAGAACTATGAATAACTAAAAATCCTGGGTATGCCGGTTGATAAACCCTCGATCCCGTTTTTACTATTCCGCCTAATCTCCCGTGGGTGCAAGTGTAGCCATGCATCGAACGTGGCCTAGTAACTGTAGATACTGATAAGAACTGGGGAACAAAACGGGTTTAATCTGCTCTTCTCAGGCTCGTCTCATTTGGGGGCGAATTTGAGGCCGTTGTCGCGCATCAAGAGCAGGATTGGCAGCGTAAGCGCAGTCATAACAATAGCAAATACTAAACACGGTTATTAATTATCCCAACTCAAAGTACGTACGCGAAAACAACTCACTAGGTGCGGATTGAAAGCTTCTAAGATAACAGCTTTTCACGACTGTCTGCAATGATGGAGGTAGTGTGGCTGCAAATGAGATGTCGTTCAGAACACGCTGAATGATCTATCGTGTGGTCAAACAATTTTCTCAATGTCAAAGCCGCGTATATGACATGACATACCAGCTTTTTATGTGCAACATCTCCCAGCTCTCGCCACAGACTTTTGCTAAAAAACCCCTGGACCAACGCTGTGCCCGCTGCAGGACCAACGATGAAACCCAGTTGCTGGCTTAGATAGAAGATCCCAATGCAGATAGAAAGGGCGTCCTCGGGGCAGAGCGAGGTCATGCTGGCAAATAAGCACGGGAAAATGAGGCCAGGCGCAGCACCGAGAGGAATCAGGTACACTCGCTTCCACGGGGAGGAGCTACTACGCCATGCCAGCAGCAAAGCAGTAAGCCCTGCCAGCGTAACCAGCAGCGAGATCAGAATCATAGGCTTTGTTCGACCGGTCCTAGAAACGATTAGCCCTAAAACCAATAGGCTGCTTGAGCTTGAATTGTGTTACCGCTTGATGACCAAACCGGACACAATGCCTCCAATTGATGTGCCAATTGCCATGGGAAGATATGCCAATGATGCTTCAAAGCTGCTTGCGTTGTCGACCCGAATAAAGTACGGCATGATGTTGCTCACCAACTACAAACCAGAATGAGATTATTTCCTGCGCCATAGCATTGGCTCACGGGATTCTTGTCTTACCGCAAACCGGCCGGCATTGAGCACGACCTGCACGAGGCAGTGTGCTCCTAGAGCCTGTTTGAGTAGGGCCATAGGGATGAGTGGCTTTATCGTGCCATACGTTTCGAAAAGAACCAAGAGCACGCCGCTGAGCAGGAATGCCGCGCTGAGATATACCACCGTAGATGGATGCGGCTCGCGACTTCCAATGACCTGGAGTAGGAATAATAACAGCAGAACCGTGGATGAGAGCAAGACAATTCCCGCATAGTCAATGTCACTCAGACGAGCTCGCCGGGAGGATCCCCCGGTGGTCTGGTCAATCTCGACGGTCTCTCTGGTCCTTTCTGTGGAAGCAGGCAACCAAATAATGACGATGAGGGCGGAAAGAACCACAAACGGGACCTGTCCAAAGAAAGACCTAGACGGATATTATTCATTTAGCTCTGACAAGGGAGGGACGTAGAAAGCGAAGAACGTACAGTTTCCAGCCAATTGTGTCGGCCAGGATACCCCCGATGGGGGCTCCAATGCTGCGGCCTACGACATTGACTATATTCTCATACCCCCGATATAGTGCAAATTCACTAGGTGGGATGATGTCTACGCTCCTGATTTAACGAAAAGGCATCTGAAAGAGAGAAAAAGAATCCAAGGCTTACCAGTGATAATAATCGAGACGACCGTCATCATGCCGCCACCGCCAATCCCACTGATTGCCCGCGATATCGCCAGCTGCGTGATGGAAGTGCTCGCTCCACTGATTCTCATTCAGTTTCCAACACGAGTTGATGGACGGGTGACAAACCAGAAGAGACAGCCGGTCATGAAGGCAGCATAAGAGGCCAAAAGCACATTTTTGCGTCCGAACGAGTCACTGAGCGTTCCGTACTAGATGAATAACACACGAGTCATATGAATTTGGCAGGTTGATTTGGGGGATACCACATATACCAAAAACATACCACTGGCAGGGAGACACAGAACCCGAAGTTATAGCTTACCAACAGCCACGACCCTCGTGCGAGCTGTTGAAACTGAGACGCAATCGTCCCATACGTAGAAATCACCAGAGATTCATCTGCACTAGCAACGAAGACGCCTAGGTGGGGTATCAGCATACTGATTGTGAAACAGGACAGCGGTTGTCCGACCTAGGAATGTTGCGTAAATGAGCAATTTTGACCTCGTTGCAACCTCATGCAATGGTGACTCAGGTCGACCAAGCAAAGGCGATTCCTCGTCTACCACTGGGGAAGGAGCCTCTGGTGTACTCGATGTTCTTGGTGAAGAAGCCATTTGATGCTATTGATCATTTGTGCGGGACGAAATACTTCTCCATGGTACGAGGTGCAGTTGACTTAATTAATATTGCGAATCCTTCCACGCCCTAATGTAAATGTTTTGATGGTGTCACTTTGCTTGCAGGGTTCTTTCAGCTGGGTGGGTCCTCACATCCTCAATGCATTATTTATTTATCATACATACATACGTACTTGATTTTCTCGCCAGCTCAAAGTCTTTCCCTTTCCGTTTTAGTGCTCACCCCTCGCCGCTTTTTGCTCACTGAGTAGACCTGAGCGGCCTGAGGCGATCACTGAGCAAGGGGTGAGCAGAGGGGTGAGTGCCCTAAGTAAGCCAGTCTTAATAAAACGCACTATTATTAGCGGGAAGTTTATGACCGTCTCTTTACTTATAGTCTACTTTTGCCCGCCACTGCTATCACAGAAATGACGAGTAAACGATAATAATTTTATGACTTCACCTGCGGGATAAAATGGGATTACTTTTTCTTTTTCTTCTTTCGGAAAAACCCTGCGTTAATTATATATCACTGGCTGAGTAGATATATGGGTTACACATAGTTCATAAGAATAACTCTGAGTATTATCAGAGTAGAACTAAAATCTTTAGAGTATAGAGTGATACTAATACTATTTATATTATTATTATTTTACTACAGTATGTTAACTAGATAGGAAAATACTACTTGAAGTTGATTTTTGTTGCTTATTTTACTTTCGCACCTAGGTAAATCAATTAGTTGGTAATAGAGAGAGAGCTAAAAAAAAAAACAAAATAAATATACTATTTAATGGGTAATTAGTACTTCTTACTAGATTTAATAATTATAGTATAAAAAAGGAAGCATCGAGTCTATTAGAATAAAGTTGATATTAGAAGCTCTATTGGTTATTAAGCAGTCTTTTATTAGGGACAGTATAGCGGCAAGGAAACCTCTCGTAGATATGTAGTCTGCTAATTAATAAGAATTATATATATCGTAATAAGTAGCATGTATCGAGCGCTGAAAATCGTATAGGGTCTACTGATATGATATTATATCTGGATAGATATAGATTTTAGGAAACTAAAATTAATTCTTAAGATAGTTACCAAAAAGGAGTCTATTGGCTGAAATCTTTTACCTTGAATATTGCGTGTACGAGGCTTATATATTTTAACTATTTAAATCTGGAGATGCCTCTTCTAGCCAGCCCCAGAAAAAATTGGCGACCGGATCTTACTCGTACTTGTACAGAGTGACTCCGAGGCTCTAACACGATCAAAAGCGGTAAGCCTATATATTCTTCTATATATTATAAGCAGTGAAAGATACCTCACCCAGCTGAAACTCAAAAATTGTAAGGGTAATCCACAACCTTACCGCCAAGTTATTAATGATCCAGGCTTTATCTAGTCGAGAGATTAGAAGTTTTATATAATATACTAAGTAAAAAGAAGGAATATTTCTCTATATCTAAATTACGCTAAGTAAATGTAACGTTCGTTAACTTAATTATACTTGAGATCTAAAAATCCAACTTGAATCTCACATCAGAAACCGCTTATTAAATAATAGTAAATATTTTGTCTCTCTTAGTTTAGCTGTGGGTGTTATTATCCAAAAATCTTTATAATCTGGGTGATTAATATGCTTTGTGAAAACATACACAGCGATAAGAAATATTTATTAAGTATATAAGCTGAGATTTCTTTAGACTATACTTATATAATTCTTTTCTTGTATGCTAATATTTGCTAACTCTTCGGTAGCGTAATTCTGATTATTATAAATATGATGCCGTTATCTGCTGCTTATATAATATAATGCATGGTACAGAAAGTGATACTATACTAAAATCTCTAGGTGAACAGACCTCTTCTTACACTATATAGGGTATTTGAAAATTTTGATTTTGCTTCTGATTTAGAGCAATAAGTAAGTGATAAGAAACTAATAAAGAGATATATCTAGTAAATACTCGCTTAATAATAACAAACAACTTAGATACAAAATCTCTATCTGAATATTCTTGATATATTCTATACTGGGTTTTATCGATCCGGACTACTTTTATTTGGAGCAGCAGCAAGCTTATGCTTTGGCCCTAATTCTAGCCCTAATTTACATCCAGATCTTCCCGATAGCATGGTTTTAAAGACAAGACTGCATCGAGCGATTATAAGCCGCTTTTTTGATACTAAAGCGGCATAATTCGCTAAATTCTGCAGAGAGCCGGAAACTTTCAAGCAGCTATTTTAAAATTTCTAGAAGAGATGGTTCTATAATCCGAACCGCATCTTGGAAGAGTTACTAAAGATTATAAAATTATTTAATATTATCTTTAACTTCATGCTTCTCTATATTCTCGGTGACCTATTTACCATTTTAAGCTGGGTATATAAATTTAAATATATAGATGATTTGGAAGATAAAATAGAAAGCTTTATATTAGATTTTAATATTACTCTCTTATATAATTAGGTGTATGCCATAGCATATTCCCCGCCATACTTAATATTTTTTGATATTTTTTTTTATTTAGCGAGGATAAAATCGGCTGTAAGATATTACTATATCTTCCCACGCTGCTTGAGCTCTCCGATAATAAGTCTCTAGAAATGGTGACGTGGAATGTAATATATCTGATAAACTAAAGCATGATTTTCAGATTGATAATCGATGCTGGGAACAGCTAGAGTAACACCCTCAGAGATAAATATTTCTGAGAGGATCTTAATATTATGAAGATCTTAAGTAGTATTACGCAAGTCTGAGACATCAAATATTAGTAGTAATTTTGATTCCGGGAGATAAGAAGGATTATAGATTTCTAATTAAGTACTTGGATTTTAAGAGAGTAGAGACGCTTCTGAAATATAATAAAGATAGTAGTAAAAAATAGAATATAATTTCTCTTGAGGGTCGGTATTATTTACATCTTCTATGTTATTATTATTCCAGCCCAACAGCTTGAAAAGATAAAATAAAGTTATACAGATTGCGATATATAATCAAAAAACACTAAACTTAGAGTAGTTATGATATAAGACGTGGTATTATAAAAAATCTGGGATTTATCGAATATAATAATTATTGTATGAATAATAGACATGTAATAATACTTTAAGATATAGTATATACAGCTAGCTATAATGTGGCAGTTTACTCTTATTTGCCTGGTATATATATCTTGTTGTAAGTTCCGGGGAATTGCGAAAAGTAAAACTGGCTGTATTAATAGATAGACTATGCTTATCAGCGTCTTTTGCCTGGATTCTTTTTAAGTTTTTCTTCTGACCGAAGCA
Source organism: Aspergillus nanangensis (assembly GCA_015844325.1). Taxonomy (NCBI): domain Eukaryota; kingdom Fungi; phylum Ascomycota; class Eurotiomycetes; order Eurotiales; family Aspergillaceae; genus Aspergillus; species Aspergillus nanangensis. The sequence goes on along the minus strand of VCAU01000109.1, from coordinate 4,527 downwards.
CGCATTGGCATTTAGTACTATAAGGGAAATGTATTGGGTCAATTTCCCTTATATAATTGTCAGGGTCTGATTTTTGAACTATATATAATCTCTTTCTGTCTAAATATTTCCCTGGGATAACTTCCGATAAACTAATAACTATGATGACTGAATTAGTCGGTCAATCTAGCAATGTAGTTATTTATATTGACGTCAATTATAAGTTAAGATCTAAAGCACCGGTGATGGATAAAGCATTATTTCTAATGTATAGCTATGGCCTGCTGCGCGAGCGATCATACTCAGTACATGGTCTTCTAAAATCCATAAAGATTGAATAAAAATAAAGTCGGGTTCTACTAATATTTTAGGATCTATAATAGGTTCTCCGAAGCACAGAAGGACTTAGGAGTATAAGTAGTATTCTTGAGAACGGTTGTATTATATCTCAGGATGACTATGTGCCTGAGAGGCGCATTAATGATCATGTTAGTAGGATCAGATTACTTCTATTCTTATTCTAGCTATATATTTATCAGAAGGTAGCCCACTAGAATATATAGTAATCTATATATTGCGAAAATCCTCTTATTTTAGGGTGTTATTTCTTGTATAATCTTGGCTATCCCATCGGAAGAGAAGGTTACATCTACTTATCTATTCTCTTGATATAAGTCATCCTAGTTTTATATATTAAAACTGCCTGCTCGTCTTTCTTTAGAAGCAGAGAAGTATAACTATCATCGTACAGCGCCATGGCTGGAATAAGAATAAGTAGGACTTCCTTACATATTTATGAAATTGGGAGATACCCTAATAATAGCTTTCACAGATAATCTTTATACTAGTAGAGAGTAGATGCTGCTCATGAAGGCTTATTAGATAGTAAAGATACTCGAACTCAGTATTAAAATACTTATTAGAGAAAAGACCTATCTTTAACAGCAAATATTAGGCTATTAAGAAGAGTAAAAGTATCTTCAGACTAAATTGGCGGAAGAAATCCGTGACTGGTATTATAGATATATTTAAGTAATAAAGAGGAGACAAAATATATTTTATTAAGAGTATTGCTAATTTGTGCCGGAAGTCTACTTGACTCGGTGTTTTTATCTTGTTTGTCAGTCGTGTTATCCAAAGCCGGTGGGCTTAGTTTGTCCCTGATATGTAAATAACCCTGGAACCTCAGCATCAAGCATGTACCTAACTGTGAATCGATAATAAAGGCAATGCTGTGGATGTATCGCATATGTTGTTAATAATCCTAGAGCCGTTTACCATGCCTGATATCATGGTATCTCTAGCTATTATGACAGATTCGACTAACTAAAGGGCTGGTGGTTTATGTACTTTATGTACTGCACCTTCCAAATTTTCAAATGATTTTATGGATTTATTTTTATCTATTATAGCAGGAATCTATCTTGCTTAAGTTACTTGATATCTTCGATAATGAGCCCTTTTTGCGTTATATTGCCGAAAGAAAAATAACTAATTACGCATTCCTGTACACACACACACACACAATTCATAAAGGTGAAAGGGTAGCTATCACTAATCCACCTCTACCAATACATGTCCTAATATATACCGCGTCTCCTTGAAGCCCATACATAATTATACCCAGTATATGTCATCTCAGCGGCGGGTTCTCGTGGGTCCACGATAATCGATTATATAGCTGCCGGGTGGGAGTAGGTACACACACACAATTCATTAACGCCCGGCAGCTGAGCCGAAAGGGCAACTATCACTAAACTACTAATACATACATGTCCTAATATATACCGTGTCTTCTTGGAGCTCATATATGATTGCTTTCAGTCTATGTCATCTCAGCTATCAATATCGTGGTGGGTTCTCGTGGGTTAGTAATTTTGTTAGTAGGCTGGCTTGAAGGCATTTCTTCAAGTGTTCAATATCCTATTCTCAGTAGTTAAAGCGTGTCTACCGTCTCTGGCACGAGATGGATGTTGTTAGATCGGGGAGAGTAGAAGGTGATATTCGTAAACTTGGTTAAGTAGCGTTAAGTCGACCTGTGATAATTGTAAACCATATTGTGGTCCGTACCGCTTCAAGATTTAGGGTCCAACTTTGATTATCTGACGGCGATTTTCCTCCTAGAAAGAAGGATATATTGCCTCGGTAGGTGCTGGTACATTGCAGCATATCTGTCCGGTGTGCCGTCTACTTCCGACATCAAAAGAGAAAGTGTTCCACGATCTCTTTTACATGTCCACATGCGCACTGATCTGTCTGCGCAACATTGATTCGGTAGAGATACCCATTTAATCATGCCATGCCAGTCCGGAGTTGAGCCAGCACACTCGCTTCTTTCCACGACAGTTGATCATACAGCTGCCGGGTGTGTTTCCCGGGGAGCGCTGCATCCACTCGCTTGGCATGTCTCCCTACGTTCTCTGGCAAATCTTTCCTGATGGCTGCTTGGGCGCCAGAGACAATAGGGGTAGGGCGGCTCGCGGTCACCTCTGGCAGAGCCTTAACAAGTCCGGTCGATTCCAGTACCATCTTCCGTCTGGCATTTCTGCTCAGAGTGATTTTACCCGTCCCCATTGGCAGAACCACCAGCCAAAAGGTTCTGCTGCCGTGAACATCTCTGGAGTTTGCACCTTAAGCCAGCCGCGCGGGCAATAGTATTATGGGCGATACCGCGCCAGGAAGCCTGGGGACCTGAGTACGAGTCAGGCATAATACTCTCCCTCTCTAGGCCAACCGACACGCGCATCCGTCCTCTCGAGCCACCATAAGGTCTCCGCAAGCCTGTCTAGTACAATATGTTGGCGATACCACATAGCTGCAGTCCAAGTACGAGTTGGAAGCATGAATGCCAGCGATACCACGCAGCTATGGCCCAGGTACGAGCTGGAAACATACCGTTGCTAGCGCCCTCTGGTCACCTCTATGATGCTACGGCCCGCTACCAACCGATGAGAAATATAGTCACGCTTTAGAAAACTGGGAGCTGTAAGTTATTCTTTTCAATAAAAAATTCAGATGATGGCATGGCTGACATAGCATTATCGGCCTACTCAATGGTTTGCGTCAAATAGGGGTTTTGGTCAGGCCGAGAAACCGCGATATGCATAGATCGATACTGTGGTGGATGAAATTGGTAAGAATGCGGACGCGAACTGTCGTTGGCGGCATGGGGATCCGAGAGAGCATCGTTGTGACATAAATGATTGCATCGCAAAAAGATGGATCCTATTTGCTTCCATTGTTGTTTCAACAAAATAATATCAACATAAATGCAATCAATAAAGTGGGATTTAGTCCCATAACCTATGCCGTTCTGGCAGGATCCTTATTATCAGTCAATTTCCTTCTCGCTCGAAAAGATATAAACATCAATTTGGGGTTCCGAAGCCCTCTTTTGTGGTCGATCATGCTGGACCACTCAGACTGCACTCGCTTGCTACTAATGGTCCCTGGAATTGAAGTTCACAAGCCGGGGCACCTCCGTACTCCCCTTTGTGACGCCATCTGTTCGGAGCAACACTGGGTGGTAAAGAGAATATTGGCACTTGATGGAGTGAGTCATCTAGATCGCAAGAATAGTTTAAGTGAGACTTTATTGATGCTGGCGGCACGACTCGGGAATAGTGAAGCCGTCCGGATGCTTATGAACTGTGGGAAAGAAGTTGGGCCAAATGTCCAAGACGCTTTAGGCAAAACAGCATTGTTGCTAGCTGTGGAAACTGGTAAGGTCGAGGTGGTGGATTTATTATTGTCCTTTGACGAGGTGGATGTGGGCGTACAAGACTATGAAGGGCGAGACTAGGCCTCGCCATACGCGGGTTTGGGGCGGGTTTTCGTTTTTCCATACCCGCCCACGGGTAAGGTAACCCGCGCGGGTTTTGGCTTGCATGGACCCGCCCGCGGGTCCTTGGCGGGTACCCGCGTTTGGACCCGTTCTACCCACGAAACGCACAAAAGGTGAACAAAAATGCATTAGTCAGCATTGGTACTAATGGTAATTTAATCTTGTCACGCATTTATATGGAAAATACGGTCCAATTAAAATATAACCGGTGATATATATATTTATTATGTCTTCGTACGGAGAAGTGTTCTTAATTAGCAATTACCCCCTAAAAAAAGATCAACAAGAACGCTAGTATATTTCTTTATTTTCTGTCTATTTTAATTTATATATAACACCATAATCAGTTGAATCATAGTCTCTATCTAATAGTAATATATCGAGGCCGACTATTTCCTCCTATTAATTAATTCTTCTCTTTACTAATACTGGGTAGCCAATGCCCACAGGTACCCACGGGTTATAATAACCCACTCTCACCCGAGAAGCCACCAAAATCTTTTGAAACATTAGAACTCTTGAATAGAAGTTGACTTTAGGAGAAATCATATAATCAAAAGTGAATATAGTGATTTACTCTTGAATAGATGTTGACTTTAGGAGAAATCATATAATCAAAAGTGAATATAGTGATTTACCTAATCAGGTAATAGAGTCTCGATTTCCTAAATAGGAAATAAATGAATGAATAAAAATAAAAATAG
>VCAU01000108.1:0-108331 GCA_015844325.1 Aspergillus nanangensis | reverse complement strand
CCCTTGAACAGCTGGCGCAGCTGTCCCTTATCATAGTCCATGTTGGTGGTTGTCACGGGACGGCCCTCCTCGCCGCTTCCCATGGTTGCGGGCTCGACGTACTTGAGCGTAGTCAAATCTAATGAAGATCAAGTCAATACGATTATTCAAGTGTTTCTTGGTATAGTATATTAGAAAACATACCTTTCTTGCTGTTGATCTTGGACTGCGTGTAAAGGTACAGACCCAAGATGATCACATTGGAGGCGATATACAAACACCGAACGATGAGGAGCACATCGGGATCTTCGAAGGGGACCTTCTTAGCCAGCTGCATCATCACCACGATGATGACCAGGTTGGTACTAGAGGAGTGGTTAGGAACAATCCCATGTTTGAAAGGACGCTTTCTTCGTCGAGTAATATTTGTTTTGGGGCAGCCCTGAGCTATTACAGGGGTTCAAAACATACACTTGAGCAGACACCATTTTGAAAGATCGGTTTCAGGATGGACCAGGTAGAAATAAATAAATCAAGGACTTGCGAAAAGCGACACGAAAGAAGGAGGACGGACGAACACAACAGAAACTTTCCGAAGGCGTTGGATGATCTGGGGAAGTCGGACAACTGTCCAGATACCCGTGCTGTCACGTGCGTAAAACCCTTCTTTAGTAGGCTTGGCATTGATAGGAAAGTATCTTGGCTTAGTAATGCCGGGAAACAGGTGATTGTAGCCTGAGGCAAACTGAGATCACCTGCGTGTTATGTAATGCATCCATCCGTAACACCATATGACGCTGGCTTGGCTTCGCTCTCGTCGCCCTCCACAATCAGCTGTTGAACTCGGGAAACAGTCTCCTCACCTCACAACTTCCCCGTACAACAATGCTGGCTTTCCTCATTGGACCACCTTGTTGACTGTCAAGTAATGGACTTTTCACCTTCTATCTCGATCAACCTGGCTTCTGTGAGGTGCCTACCCACCATTGCTGATAGACATGACTCTACCCAGATATCTCCAGATCCATAGCAAAGCGTGGACAAAAGAATGGAATTCCCATTCATTTGGAGTACAGGAACCCCGTGAGATCACTCTGGAGCTACTTCCATCATAATCTCCCCCCAGGTCCCCGTGTTTATCGGGGCGTATTCCTTCCATACTCCAACCTCGAAAGACTTGGGTGAAGTTGATGGTATGTTCCCGATCGGGACTAGTGCCGTTCCACGTTCAACGCCGTCTTTAGCGACCAAGATGGCTTTCACATTTCTGACTCCTTCATCCATCAACAACGCGAGTGTCTCAGGTCTATCGGATCACCGCATCGCCCACCATCGTGCTCTTTCACTACAAGTTCCATCTCGACGCGACTTTTTCATCCCTGCGACCCTAAATCCCGACTCGATTCATCATGCCTGGCGGAAAGGGAAAGTCGATTGGTGGTAAGGCCGGTTCCAAGGACTCTGCGGGGAAGGCTCAGAAGTCCCACAGCGCAAAGGCTGGTTTGCAGGTCAGTATAAACCTCTGTGATGCGATTTTGCTTCGCGTTCGCATGCCCTGTCGTCCTTTTCATCGCATCGCGACCGTCACTATAAGCCCAGTCTGAACTCTATTTCTGTCCCCTTCACGGAGCGCTCTGTTTCCTTGTAATCACGCGTCAATATCGTTCATTGCCACATGCCTTTGGATATGCGTTGATTTCATACCCCGAGTTTCCCTCGTACTTGACACCCCTTCCAGAACCACCCCCACCCTATCCCCCAATATCATGTTCTACTAAACCTGTCGATCCAACAAAACAATATACTGACATGTTCGACGCATAGTTCCCCTGCGGTCGTGTCAAGCGTTTTTTGAAGAACAACACGCAGAATAAGATGCGCGTTGGCGCCAAAGGTATGATTCTCGATTAATCACAAACCTTGTCTACGCGGAACTTGTCGCTTACATCCCCTTCCACAGCTGCGGTTTATGTCACTGCTGTACTGGAATACCTGACTGCGGAAGTTCTCGAACTTGCCGGAAACGCCGCAAAGGATCTGAAGGTCAAGCGTATCACGCCTCGTCACCTACAACTTGCCATCCGTGGAGACGAAGAATTGGACACTTTGATCCGTGCCACCATCGCTTTCGGTGGTGTCCTGCCCCGCATTAACCGCGCCCTGCTGCTCAAGGTCGAGCAAAAGAAGAAGAACAAGACCGACTCCTAATTTACGGCGGATACCCCTTCATGGCGTTAAGATGACGATCGCGAAGAGCTTCGAAATTTGTCTCCTAACCGATCGACCTTAGTGACTAGTTTAAAAACGGATAGGTCTAGGGAAAAGGACGAAGAGCGGAGAGAAGATGGGAGAACGAAAACAAATAAGAAGCAGAGAACCGAGGTGACCATTGCAAGGCAGGATCTCCTAGCAGACACCTATTCCCTATCAACTTTTCTCTTTTTCTTTATTTTTTTCGTCTCTTCTGTTTCTTTTCGTTGGATTTTTTTTTCTTTACCCTCCACGATTTTGCGGCTTCGGATATTTCTTTCCCCTCCTTCTTTATCTGATGGGCTATGTTTCCATTTTCCCCTCTGTTATCTTTCCAAATATGTTTTCCTTTTGATGCTTCGTTCACCGTTTGTCTCAAATTACCAGGGCGCTCTAATGGGTAAAAAGGGATTCTCGGTAGTGGGAAACGTTTTTTTTTTTGTTTTTTTTTTCTGGCCCCTCTTGATGTTCTTGTTATAATTGATTGACGGTGTTGAGTGCTTTACTTTGATGTGAATTGTATAAGTAGTTTTTTGGTCATAATATAACTGTAAACTCCATTCACATTTGTCTTGTAGATTCTAAAGTTGAATTCATCATCTTAACACGCCCGGTTGGCATAGAACACAGATTGTATGGGGCGTCGGGGTTAGGTCCAAAGTTCGTAATAGGGTTTCGTCCACTTTGCAATTCCAATAGAAATAATAAATACAAAATACATCAGTAGTTCAGCTAGAACATGACATACAACTAGGACTAACTATTATCTACCTCCTTACCTTGGCGCGTTTAGCCCGGTATGCACAAAACACAAACGACAACGACAGCTTAGGTACCTTTTACATCACTTACTCCATGCAGAAGAAAAGAGACAGGGGAATCAGAAGAACGAAATGGACCGATATATTAATTTCATGAGTCAAATATAACACATACATTTATTGGCGATCTGGAGAAGAGAGGAATGAACATGAGTTCAAGTACTAAAGACGAAGATTCGAGGGCAAATAGAAAGGAATATCTCAAACAATGTTATCAGCCCTTGAAGGTAGGTGGTAGATATGTACCAGCGGCCCTTTATCCGTGAAGGGGGAAAAAAAGAGCAAAGAAAACGAGTTTAAATGCAGCCCAACACCAGTGAAGGAAACAAAATGGCTCGATCACTTCTCGCGATTAGCTGCACCGGAAAACAAACGGTCGCTTTGTTTCGTCACAATTGCCACCCCATGGGGTGGCAGAAGCCACGAACTTGTAAACAGAAACAGGGAAGTATGGTTTGGGTCGATCTGCCTCATGGTAGAGACTGAAACATATGAAAAATGGGGGGAAAGAAAAAGAGGTGGGAAAAAAAAAGAACATTAAGATCAAAGCAAATTGCCGCATATACAATAACCAAACAATATGCAAATGCTGGTATGTCATCTCTCTTGCCATAATAACAAGACATTGGTAATCTTTTTTTGTCGTTCTTCGTAGTCATCCTGCAGTTAAAAAGGGTAGGTTTTGCTTTCCGCCGATAGACACACATTGATAAAATGAAAATAAAAATATAGATAAAATAATGCTTCTGCATGCAAGGCGCCCGCGTCTCAAACGTTGAAGATGTTTTTTTTTTTTTTTTTTTTTTTTGGTTGTTTTCCTTTTTTCGGTAAGAAATTTTTTGGGATCGCCCGAGAAACAAAGATAAACATATAAGAGTCCGTTCAATTAGCATGCCTGTTGGGCTGCCCCAAAATAAGGTCTAAACTTGGCTAGATCAGGAGAAATTTTCTTTTTTTGGGTTCTCTTGGTAGGAGTGTCGTCTCGTCATCCCTCATCGAATCGTAAGCCAATAATCGCAGAACAAGATCAGGGCCTCGTGATATAAGAATCGTATGCGTCTTGCGGCAAAGCAATCTAACAGGTTTCGTCGTCTTCATCGCCCATCATAAAGGTCTACTCCACAATAATCTCGACACCTGAGTTGGTGCGTAATTCGTCACTTCCACGCGGTTGGTGTCCGTTCTGGCGCCGAAAGCCAGGGCCCTTCTCGGGCAGGGGGCCTCTCGGCTGCCTAATTGGCATGCGCTCCTGTGTCTGTCCGTCAAATCCAACTCCGAGGGATCGGTTACTACCAATGGGTCCAGCACTGGAAGACTGACTATCCGGCTGTTCCCAAGAGAACATACCCCGCAATCTCCTTGGGCTCGCGTTCGGCCCCCCAATTCCCGTGCCCAGAGACAGGCTGCTCAGGCTGTTCATCAACATATTGTCATCGCGCTGCATTCCCAGTGATGAGCCAGATGGGGCGGGAGTCAAGGTCGGTGTGTTGGAAGCACCGCTGGTGGCGCCGTCATAGTGCTGGAGACGTGCGCCGTTCGACTGCAACGCGGCCGGAAAACTGGCCGAAGAGGGAACAGGTGACGGAGTGTACGAGCGCAGGTCAGCAAAAGACTTGGCGGCTCGCAAGTTTTGCGCATTTCCAAAATTCCCCGGAGAATCCAAGACACCCAGGAAGCCCGACGTCTGTTGACGAAGCGAGTTATAAGGACCAGGTCCCCCCTCATTGCGAGCTTCGCTGAAATCAATCGTGGCGGCACGGTTAAGCCCGCGACGAGCCGTGTCCGACGGGGGGACTGCGGCAGGGATAGAAGACAGCGGAGGACTCACGTTGGTGCCTGGTGCCACCTTGAACACGTGCACTTGACGTTGATCACCAGAACCCCGCGAGGCATGACCCAGACCCATGTTGTGGGCCAGAGTATGGACGGTACGGCGTTGGATCGGGGACAAGTTTGACGGGAACCCCAAAGAGTCGCGAACTGTATCCTCCTTGAATAAAAGCAGTTGGGAGTAGTATGAGAGCGTGGTGCTATCATTCAGATCGACTTCTACTGCCACAAAGACCGTATTAGCCCCGCGAGGGGGATCCAGGGGATTCACAGCCAACTTACCCAGCTTTTGACCACGTTGAGATACAGGCGAAGGTGAGGTCGCAGGAAGGTGGGAAGCCAGGGAAGACATGGAGCTCTGGGTCTGCAACTGCGAGTTGGGCATCGGGCGGTGTTGCTCTTCGAGTTGGCCACGGCGCTCGCGCTTTTCGCGCTCAATGCGTTCGCGTTCCTGCAGAGGCAACATCTTCTTGTATTCGACGCGAAGTTTCCGGCCCTGGAGCTCAAAGTGGTTCAAAACATCGATAACGGCGGCCGTCTCCTCGGCCGAAGTAAAGTTGGCAAAAGCCAATCCCCGGAAGACACCATTGTCAAAGTGATAGTTGAAAGCGTACGGCAAAGGCAGGTTGAGTTCCGTCATCAGCTGCACCAGCTGTTCTTTCTTGACTGCAAAGGGGATATTCTTGATGACAATTGCAGTCGGGATCAACTCATCATCGACCTCAGAAGCACCGGTGGGTTCGGAGCGCATCGCGCCACCCTGGAGCGGACCAGGTCCAAGGTTCGAAAACGGACTAGGGATGCCGGGCTGTTGATCGAGCCACGTCTAGAATAGAGATAAGAAGCTGTTAGTCACTTTTAACATACAGGAGATCCTTCTACAGGTGCAAAGAGTGGGGGATCTTTTTCCCCCTCTCAAACAACATACGGTTGGTAGGCCGGAGCGACCCGGACGAGAATTAGTCTTCAAACTAGCGGAGGCAGAGCGGATTCCCCCTAGGGTTTGAGCATTCGCAAAGCCATTTGGGTTCCAGGTCTGCGATCCGGGCAGATCGTACGCGTAAGAATTATTGTGCAGCGAAGGGTTCAAACGCTCTAGACGGCCGGTGTCATAGCGAGCCATGGGATCCTCGTAGAGGTTGACTGGCATTGGACCGTAGGCATCAAACTGTCGCGAGGGTTGGCGGTGCAGAGTCTGTTGGTGACGCTGGGAGCCCGGGGAGCGCGCAGAAGAATTGTCGTGATACATCTCCTGGTGGGCTTGTTGATAAGTCATGGCAACGGAGGCAGGAGAACCGAATAATGTGGGCACAGAAATCCACCACACAACAAACCCGTTCAATATCCCGATAGCCTGGATGGACTACTCAAAGCATAGGAGCGACCGGACGGGCGCGGGAAAACGATCGAGGGTAAGCTGCAGAAGTCGCAAACGACGCGAAGTCGACCCGATGGATTGGTGGAGTGTGGAAGGGAGGGGAGGAAAGAAAGAAGATCGAGCGAAAATGTCGGCGGAAAGGGGTGAACCAAACACAGGACCGACAAGGTATTGGAGGATGAATAGTTCACAATTATTTGGCAAGTGAACCGCTCACAGGTGCAGGAGAATTAAATGTCTCGTGATGGATGGGGTCATCAAGGGTCCGTGGTCGGCGTGTCCTCAAGGCGTTAATTTTGTGCAGGGCCTTTTAATTATTTATTTCCCTTTTTTCTTCTTTCTTCTTTTCTTTTCCTCTAGGAACGTTCAAGAGGGAGGGAGGTAAGAAGAAGAAGAAAAAGAAAAGAAAAAGAAAAAAAAAGTTTCAACAGGTCGTGGCAGTAAAATAACACATCAAACAGATATCCCGGAAATTACAAGAACGGGGGAAGAGATCGGGAAAAAAAGGATGAAAGGAAGAAACGAGAAAAAAAAAGAAGTAGGACGACCCGGGGAGAGGAAGGCCAGAGGGATGATCGTAGGAGGATGAAGGCCGTGTCGAGTGACCGGGGGGGGAGAGAAGAAGAAGAAGGAGAAAGAAGAGGTGGTGGTGGTGGTGGTGAGGGGAGAGAAGAGAGAGGGAAAAAGAAGGAGAGAGCGAGAGAAGTGCTTTTGCTGGGACAACAGAGGAAAGACAGAAGGAGATTAACGAAATCCGCCGGATCAGCCACAAAGGGTTTAGCGTCCCGTGTGTCCACTTCTCCGTCTGTGTGGGTGGATGTATGTGTTGCCGCGGATATGTAACAAAAGAGAGAGAGGGAGAAACAGAGAAAAAGTAATATATCTCTCCCGATCAGATATATATTCTAATAATATATCAATCACGTATCTTTTTCACTTTGGATCAATAGAAAAAGAAAACAACAAAAAAAGAAGAAGAAGAATTCGCAGATCAGATATCTTTTCCTCTCCTGAAGATACTCCTTTGGAGGATAGGGTGGTGTTATGGATGCGGGAAAGGGCAGAAGCTTGGATTCAAGTGATATCAAAAGAAGGGGGGGGGAAGAGAGATGGACAACAACAGAGGACTAGAGGGATTAAGAAAATCGAAAAAATAAATCAAAGTAATCAGCTCAGGACCACGGTGTTCCTGAGTGGTTCGATGTATGCAATAAGAGGAAGACGAAGAAAAAGAATAATCAAAACCATATAACCCACTGCGGATGGATGAAGGGACGGCACGCCGGACGGGGGAAAGATCGAGGAATGTCTGTTGTATCCGAAGAATAAAATACCGAATAAACCGCCCTCCCTAGTGGCGGTAATCTGGTTCGTGCTTTTTCCTTCGTCTGAACTTTGAATATTAAAATGATCACAAAATAATTCTAAAGGAATTAAACCCAATGTTTCGATCTGTTGAGGAGCTGGTCTTCGTGATTTATATATATACCTCCTGTTTTCCCCCCCGGGGTCCGTCTCCTTTTCTCCCTCGTTCTAATGGGAATCCTAATTATCGTTATTATTTTTGGTAATCTTAGATTCCCCTCCTAAGTCCCTCGTAGTGGTGGAGGCAAAGTATCTAACAAAAAAAAAAGTTTGGGAAGTGGACACGCCTTGAGGATGGGGAATTCATTGAGAAAAACCAAATTAAAAAATGAAATAAATAAAAAAAAACCAGAAAAGGGGAGGAAACAGCTTATTGGTAGACGCACCGATATATGCCACTAGCTCAAACACTCAAGGTACTTTTGCTGATTCAAAGTCACTGGAATTTGATGGGTTTCAGAAAATGAGGTCAATAATAATTATTTAGTCACCAATAAAATAAATAAATAAAGGAAAAGAAAGAAACGACCTAGTGCTAGTACTCCATAGATATCACATTCAAAAGCGCGCGCATCTAGAGCTCGATAGGTATCATGATTATATTTATTTATAGTCCTTTCTCTTTCCTCTCTCTGCCTCTAATGTTCCCCTGGATGGGAATGCAGGTATGAGTTGGAATTTTTTTAAGACGATTCATCCCAAGTCCTGTGATTGTATCCCATTATTATTATTAGTCTTATTATCCACGTACGCAAGAGATATAGTAGTACATCAGACAGGCAGGTAGATAGGTAACTCCCTAATAAGTACATTCAATCCATGCTGTTATATCAGTACCTACCCACCAACGGCCGATTACCCTTTCAACAACAAGACCCTATTATTGCTTCGATTTCTGTTTCAGACTCCCGAGTCTTCTCCTAATTAGACGATACACCACCCCGCCAGAATGCCTTTCCCTCTTTCCTCTTCTGACAGCACGAGGGAGAAAGGGCCACAAACTAAGTGGTACTAGTAAGTAATATTAATAAATGAACGGGGATTTTTCTAGTGCGATGGAACGGGAATTCCCTCATGTGCCTAGTCTCCCTGTCGGGACTTTTCCGGCTATTAATACCAACAATCTAGCAACTCAGAATCAAAGTCCTAAACCGATTCTTGACTTCTGTTGGAGCTTCCGAGAGGTTCCTGTCTTGACGGTTGTCAACCGGGAGAGCTGCAGTGCATCCTGAGCTGTGGGTTGGGGATCCGCTCTGGGTGGATAATGGATCCCATATGAAATTCATCATCCCCCGAACGGGAGCTTCAGTGTCCACACGGGCAGTTGCAGCTTTCTTTGAATAAAATGAATTAAAAAATAAATAAATAAATAAATAAACTTTTGGTTGATTATTATTCTACTGGTGGTAGAATGGTAATGTAGTCAGGCAAAGCGAAGTTTGGGCAGGTGTTGTTATTATCAAATAAGTTGATACCTCAAAAAATTGGTGGCCTTGGAATACATCAATTGTCATACTAATTGAAACAAAACCTGGGCAAGAAGTGAGAGAGTACTCTGTATGTATCCCCCCTAGGATGAGTACTCGTTGCTATCGAGACTATTATAGTCATCTACTTGACACGCTATTTGAAGCATCTAATGTTGTTCCCTACGGCCATCCGATCCAACTTCTAGAGACTTTAGGAATCACCCCCCCCCCTTTTTTTTTGTGGTCAAAGTATACTAAGAATTACAAGACTTTTTCCACTCATTCGTGACAAATCAGGAACAAAGGCAGAAAGAGTGGAAAATATAATTCCAAGAAGAAAAAGGGTGGATTTTTTCTCGCAATTTGCTAATTGATACTAAAGCTCCCCTATGGGGAAGGCCAAGTATCGGCGGTTTGGAATTAACACACGCGCTAGAACCCACCAGAGCGTCACCAGAACCTGTTCGATGGAGACGTCAGATTTCTGGCTCTGAAAGGGGGGCGTTTGACCCGGAGTATCCTCTCTCTCTCCGTCGACTTAAGTCCTTTGTATTATTGTAATATATGCAATAACCTGACCCAGAATAAACGAATAAACAGTCTTGTAAAATATGGTTGTTTGAACATCTGTCACCTGTCATCTCCAACAGGACATGTCGGGTAATAATACTATCTCTCTCAATGTAACTCGGCACACTCACACAAAAACACACGTCCATAATAATATACACGCACCCTCATCAATAATGAATGTTGTGATGCGACAAATCCTCAGGGTGGCCACGGGACCCCCTGAGGGAGAGACGTTTCCCACTTGGGGGGCCCCGGGGACACTCCCTGGGCGATCCCGGAGTACACTAAAGCCCTAAGCGCCCCTATAGAACATTCTTAGTCTCTTCCTGCAACGAATCGTTGCCTGATATATTCTGGGCGCAAAAAAATTAAATAAATAGTGGGATGGAGACTGGAAGGCCCTAAGAAGCTCCCAAGTGGATGAGGGGAGATTTGCTCTCATTCTGGATTATTCTTCTTCTTCTTCTTCTTCTTTTCCATCCCTCGTCAGACGATGCCCAGCTCACATAGGGAACGGCAAAGAACCCCCATGGCTGTCCGCATTGCGTGATTCGATGACTGAGTCTGAGGAGTCTCACTTGACCTACATATGCATGTAGCCCACTTGGTGGTGGCTACGCTCTTATGACAAATCCAATCATTAATCTTGTGGGTTGGAGAGATGCCACTAGTAGTATTATGATTCTTCTGGATGGTAAATGAGTGCTTGGCTGGCAGTCTTCTTTTGGTTGTCTTTATTTAGAATTGATTTCTTGTAATAAATCGTGAAGCGATGGAGTAGTTGATAATAATGAACAACAAGATTCCTTCTTCAAAAGAAATCATTCAAAAAAAAAAAAAAAAAAAAAAAGAGTGATTCACTGTGGCAATGGCGCAAGGAAAAGAAATGAGATGCCCTCTCAGCCATCATGACTGAACAGGCAACGATTAGCCATCAGCCGTACATCCAAGACAACTACCTGCAGTAACTTTAACTTTTGTTTTTTTTTTCCTTGTAGCTTGAAGATTGGACAGAGCAGACTGATGCAATTTCATTTGTTTAAGAATCATATCAACCTATTTAGGAATGGACCAGCTCTGGGTCTGCTCTGTTTGCTTGTTTGGGGCAAATGGTGCTTGGTCATTTGTGTTACTATAGTATTTGGGAAAATAACAAAGCAAGACCGATTTCGAGTGCTCGAATCTCTTGATTTGGGTTGATTACCTATCAAGCGTCCCTTTTATATACCTTAGGTAGGTATAAATCGAACGTGCACGGTTACTGACTTGCCATGCCCTGGTTGCACTGTGTCCGACTCTAGATACCTAAGGTACCACCTCCCTACCTAGCCTATGTAAATTAAGTCACATACGACATATCTTACTATGGTAGTGAGCAGGTAGAACCCAATATCATTTGTCAAATGCACAACCAATACAGTGTAAACCTAGATCCATCGACATACTAATATCGACTCACAAATGCGATCAATTCCTCTGGACTGGGATTAACCCCCCTCCCCTCTGCATAATAATGCCTATGCAACGGACTTGTATGACTTGACCTGGATAAGATGGAGGTAGATACCATGCAAGGGTCTTCCCGAACCATGGACCACGGTATCAGATCCCCTGCCCGTTTCCGAAGCCCTACCTATTTAATATGGCGGTGTCGACCATCCTCACCCACTTGGATCCGAGACTGATCTAATCACATATCAATGCAAGGGGGCTTTTGTTTGTCTCTTGTTTCTGTCCTTCCACTGCGTGTGGTTTTGTGTACATGCTCTGGAGAGAATATTCTGATGTCAAGCTTCAGAATGAAGGTTTGCGCAATCTTGTCAAGTATGCATGCATACCTTGGTCAGATTTGACTTCACTTTCGCAGAATGCAAAAGCTTGCTGGTTACATTCTATCCGAACCTTTTTTTTTTTTTTTTTTGAAGAGCCACTTTTCTCTTAAGGAGACTAGGTGTGTCTTTTTATTATTCGTCTCGATTGAAGTTTTATCCTGTGCTGTTTAGCTGAGCCGAGTGCTGGAACTCGATGTGGGTTTAACCATTAATTACGTACTCCTTTCCGGAGCGGAATGCCTGGCCCTGCGAGTTTTGAGAAAACTTTCCTAGCGTCAGGGCGCAAAGCAAGGGAAGAAAACCTGGCGGAACGCGTCCCTATCGCAGTGGCATGCTGTTGTAGCCGTGGCTGTGTTTTGAATGGGGGTGGTTCACCGGACCTGACTACCATCAATAGAAATTGGTCGCTATAATTTGGTGTTTGTTGGTTAAATGAAAAGTGGCTTTGACGTAAACAGATGCCAAAACTCCTCTTATTTAGGGTATATAGTATTGCATTATTAATGACAGCGATATTACCTATTCATCCTAAGGGTATAAAGGAGAGAGGGAGAGCGCGCACGAGTTCTCTCGAACATAGCATAAACTCGTCGCACATACCATAACTGTCCAATTTATCAAAGCAAATCAATATGTGCAAGAATATCCGCCATCTATCTGCCCATCATCATGATCATGATCATCTTTGTCCCAACATGTCCGCTTACAGATAAGCAAGGACACCCAATCCCATAACGGCGGCCAAAGGAGCGGCCTTAGGGATGCTGGCGGCATGCGCAGCGTTATCGGTCGCCTGCGCATCGGGGCCGGAGGTCGTGGTCGCACCAGTGGCGGCAGGAGAAGTGCTGGTGGAGCTCATGGCCGACGTAGCAGCAGCCGGGTTGTAGGAGGTGGCTGTAAGGGTGCAGGAGCCGAGGATCTCGTAGGCTTCTAGAAATTCAAGTCAACGTTTACTGCTAGAAAATTGAGTATGGGTTTGTATGCATACCATTGTCGTGAATGCCATCCCGGTCGTCGCGGTCATCACAGTCGCGGTTACCACTGTTATCACAGCCATTGTCATCGTCGTCGTCATCGCCACCGTCCTGGTTGCGGTAATCCGCAATGCATGCCTCGCAGAGAGGGATGATGCTTGATGCTTGGTTCCAGTCGCAGATGCACTGGATTTCGGCACGGTCGTCATCATCGTGCATGCTATCGCATTGCTTGGCCTTTCCCACTAATGAGCCGCAGACGTTCCAGCAGCGATCGGGAACATCATCATGGTCCAGCTTTGCGCCGATGGCGACGTTGCTCAGGAGCATAAGGCCGGAGAGAGCGAGGAGCTGGTGGACACGCATGATGATGGAGGGATATAATTATGGTTGAAGTAAGATAAAGTGGAAGAAGGTTGGAAAAAAGGCGATCTAGTGTATTAATGGAGATAACTTCGATTGATCGTGAGGATTTGGTTGGAATGGAGTAGTCGGTGGATGGTAGACGGGATACACTCGGGCCTTATATAGTGCTGTGTCCTGCATGTTTCTATATTTGCCCCCTTCGTTCAAGGGACCCAAGGAAAGGGAAATAATGCCAAGAGGGGAGGAATAATAGCGATCAACTCCAACTAACCAGCTCTAAGCCTCCGCCGCCAAGGACGAGAAAACCCTGAACCGACGTGATCCACTGGCCTGTTGTCACCAATCTGGGGCGTCCAAATGAAGATGCCTGACCTCATGCGATGATTGTTGCCAAGGTGGGCGCATCGCTACCATCAGGGTCTGCGGGGATTTTCTCCTTTCGTTTACCTTTTTCTTCCAGACCCTGGCAATGATCGGCTCTATGCCTATGACCACCTCCTGCACAGGAAAATAGTTCAGAGATTGAGCTTTGTGGAGATGGTTAGGTTGCAATATTGCATGGGAGGATCTGCATAATAATTGCTGTATCTTCTCCATATCAGCTTTTCTTCGCTCATTTGTACAGGTTGGAATGCGATGGTTCACAATTCAGTGGCAAGGGGGGGAAACAAACGACCCATCATATGATATCAGAAACCGAAAAGAGAAACCTTCCTGGTTGAGAATTATGAGGCTCTGATCGCAAGCGAAGTTATACAACAGTTAATAAAGTAAATGTTCTTCAAAACATTTCAATATTATTGTCGAAGTTCAATTGATGGGGGATGTGGATCTAAACTGCCGAGCTGTGCACAGCCTCCCCGCCAGTTATAGATAGTAATGTAACGTCGGAGAGTCCCGTCCATCAGTTGAAAAGTATTATTATAAACCAGTGAGACGCTCAATAAAGATGCTGCCTGATTTTTTGTTTGTAGACTTGCGGACATGGATTCTATTTTCAAGGATGGGTGGAGTAGGTGAAGATTATCTGATGTTGTAAACAGTTAGGTCATGATGAGGTCAGGTGCTGTTTACCATTATTGGCCCAAGCCACATCCTTCTCCAGACGCAACTTCGTCAACTACATACATACAACCTCATACAAACCCCTCAAGCGATTGATCCCTCCTTCATCAGACTCAGAAAATTATGGCGCGAGCTGCCATCACCAAAATGTCTTGGGACAAGTACGTTCTACGTCCCGTCCGGGATGCCCCGCCTGTCACACTCCCTGTGTTTATCTATGGCACTGCTTGGAAGAAAGACCAATCCAGCGATTTAGTGCTCCAGGCATTGACCGCGGGCTTCCGAGCAGTGGACACCGCTGCGCAACCGAAGCACTATCGCGAAGATCTGGTGGGAGACGGAATCCGCAGGGCCATTCGCGACGGCACTGTCCGACGAGAAGATCTTCATGTATGCCACTATCTTGAGCCATGCGCCCCTCCCTGCCCCATCCATCAGGGTCCCCTAATTTTAGAATGACGCTTTATGCCTGCCCACCCCGCTCATGGACATTACTCCGTACTATTACTATCATCCTACGCGCATAGGTAGCAATATTCCTGTCCCCATGACTAACCTACCTTGCTCAGGTCCAAACCAAATTCACATCCATCAACGGGCAGAATCCTGACAACATGCCATATGACGCTCAGGCATCCGTGACCGACCAAGTGCACGCATCGATCAGTTCGTCGCTCAATCACCTGCGTCCGTTGGATGACCCCAACAGCGTCAAGGATGCCTACATCGACCTCCTCATCCTTCATTCTCCCCTGCCGACCATGACGCAGACCCTGGAGGCCTGGTCGACCCTAGAGACCTATGTTCCCCATCGGATCCGCAACCTGGGTATTTCCAATTGTACTCTACCTGTTTTGAGGGAGCTCTCATCACTCGTTAAGGTTAAGCCGGCAGCTGTTCAGAATCGGTTCTACGTAGCAACTCAATTTGACGTTCCTATGCGTGCCTTCTGCCGCGACAATCGGATTGTCTACCAGAGTTTCTGGACGCTGACAGCTAATCCGGAATTACTTCGGTCTGATGCGGTGCAGGAGCTTGCTAGTCACGTCGGCATCAGTCCGGCTGCGTCCCTGTACTGTCTAGTTTTAGGACTGGGGGAGACGACTATGCTGAACGGGACAACCAATCGAGCTCGTATGGAAGCTGATCTGGTTGCACCGAGGAAAGTTGAGCAATTTTCTCGCGAGCATCCAGATGTATGGGAGAGCATACTGGAGAAGTTTCAACAGCTCACTGGTGATCATGTTTCTCTTTGATGATGATTCTGGGGAGCCTAGGAGTACCAGCATTTTTAGTCATTCCTCTCTGTCTTGCAGGGTTAGTAGGCGATAATACATATGGATGCAGTAGTAGGATTAAATACCAGCGGTCGTCTGTAGGAGTGACAAATACATGTGCTGCTTCCGGCACGTGCCGTGACCGCTGAGTCAGACATTCCACCAATCAACATGCGATACGGATGACTGACCTCATCCTCGTCGCCAAGCATCTCGAAGATTTGCAGCAGTCGGTCTGCGGCGTCTTCCCAGCCTTCTTCCATCGATCTCGAGTCAGCCTGGATCTCTCGGCCTCATCTTCATTACTCTCACGTTTTGTCTCTCTACGTGATCTTTCCTTGAGATCCACCGTTGTTACCGAGCCTGTGTTGTGTCAACTCTCGACCCATCTACTACTACCTACTCTCATCATATCGAGAAAGTCTGCTGGTTGTTTAACCTTTCGTTCCTACCCAGTTTGTCAAACTTGGGTGTATCGGCGACTGGGGAAATTCCGATGATCGATGCAGTAAACTCTCTCATCAATCCCTGATCCTCCTGTCGCTGTTCAAGTCAACCGAAATTCTTGCGTTGGTTGAAGTTGGATCGTTAATTACCTAGTGTCCGCCGCGCCCGCGCGTCGACCGCCATTGATATTGCCCGTCTGTCATCAGCAGAACTGTCCGTCATTTGCAGTTTGCTACTTGTTGATCTCTCCTGGGTAATATTGTCCGAAATCCATTTGATTGAAAAACGCCAACGATCGCTGCGATTCGTTGTCTGGTCTTTGGTGAATCGATACCTTCACTCCGGCCCCCCGCCATTCGCCCCGACTACTCTTGGCTTGAACGAACGGCCATAAGAGTTTTTCCTCCATACGAGACCTCCTTCTCCCCCAGCACGACATCTTTTGAACCAATATCCGAGCTACCTCTCTTTTCCGACCCACTTTAGGTCGTCACACAGGCTGTGATGAGTCCTCAAGGCATGAGTCGCAAACGACCTGCGCCTGGCACATCCCCCATCGTCCATAACCCGCAACTGGGCCAGATTTCAAACTTCGCGCCAACCACCAATAACCACCTCTCCAACGACCAGTTTTTACAATGGGGTCAGACTCAACCCCCCAGTACAATCAATCCCTCCTCCTTCCCCGATACGAATGCCTACAACCCGAACGCTTATCCATCAACTCAAGATGTTCCCACTCCTACGGCAACGGCATCGACCCAACTTGCGCGCAGACAAACCCCGAATCAAATGGCGAACCGGAATCGCGGATATGAGCAGACACCGACCGGATTTTCAGACCCAGGTAGTAGTAATAGTGGAGAAGCTGGTTGGGGGGAGAGCCTCGATGAGCTCTACCAGCGAGCCTTGGTCGCCAAAAGGGAATCGCAGGCGAAAAGGAAGCAAATTCCTCCTTTTGTGCAGAAACTAAGCAGGTGAGCAGGAATAACAATCAATGCGCCGATGGATTTGATGGATATGATGGCGACTGACTGTTGATCTTTAGTTTCCTCGATGAATCGAAGAATACCGAGTTAATTCGATGGTCTGATGACGGCAACTCTTTCATCGTCATGGATGAGGATGAATTTGCGAAAACACTCATCCCGGAACTCTTCAAACATAACAACTACGCTTCTTTCGTCCGCCAGCTAAACATGTATGGGTTTCATAAGAAAGTGGGACTCTCCGACAACTCAATGCGCGCCAGCGAACGGAAGAACAAGAGTCCCAGCGAATACGCGAATCCGTACTTCAAGCGTGGCCATCCCGACTTGCTGTGGCTGATCCAGAAACCAAAGAACTCTGTCGGGCAGGGGCCTAAACCTGGTAAACCTAGCGTGCGCGTGAAGACTGAGGATGCGGAGGATCATGAACATGATGAGTACGATGATGGCGCTGGCGCCTCTCGAGATGAACGCGCGCGCAACCGGCAATTGTCCTTGGTCACTGGTAGCCCCATACCGAAGGACCAGTTTGCCGGTGTCTATCGCGAACTGCAGGCCATTCGCCAACAGCAACAAATAATCTCCAATACCATCACCAAATTACGCAGAGAGCACGAACAACTCTATGCTCAAGCAGCGAACTTTCAGGAACAACACACTCGCCATGAGAACTCGATAAATGCGATATTGACTTTCTTGGCTACAGTGTACAATCGCAGTCTCCAGGGTCAGGAAGGACCACAAAACCTCGCAAACTCTTTCGCGGGCGCCATCTCACAGGATCAGGGCAACGTTGTTGATGTTGGTGATAACTTCTCGCTTGGCGCATTAGGCGGTAGCAACTTAACTAGCCCTACCGGACAACGAACGATGAAGAAACATCCGTTGCTCTTGAAGGCACCCCCAGCGACAGATCCCCACATGCGCGCAACCACCCTTTCGCCTGCCACTACCACATATGACCATACGCCCTCACGGGGTCATACCCGACAACCAAGCGCAACCCAGCATGGGCATGTGGAGGAGGTCTTCGACAACAGCCCGCGGCCAAAAGAAGCTCAGCCGCCACAAAACCAGGATTTCCCTCAGCGGGACATTATGTCGGTTATCCAGAACTCCAACGCGCGTAATGGCATACCGACAAGCTTTGCGGACTTCCCCAATGTCTTGTCATCCCTGGAAAATTCCGGCGGCAATGTCCCCCTCACTCCGAACCAACGTGCAGATATGCTCCGCCTCATGGCGAGCGAAACGAGTCCTGGGGATTCAAACGTACCTCCATCTCAAAATAACGCCTTGATCAGCCCGAACCCACCCCCAATGCCCCCCAACTACTCCGGCCAACTTGCCAACACACGCGCAGAGATGGAAAACCTCATGAAAATGCAAGCAGAGCAGGATCGCTCGGTTCAAAACTTGACCAACCTTCTCCAGCCACTCAGCCCTACAGGAACAATCCCCGGCGTTGGACCGGAGGGGAGTGTTCCACCCCCGCCATTGGATCTAGACCAGATATTTACCAGTGACTATTTCACGGACATTGCAGACCTTGAGCACAACAAGCATAACCTCCACTACGGTGACTCAGGAACCTCTGCACCAGCCCCAACTGAACCTCCTGTGAATACTGGCGCGGACGATCCTACGATCAAAGACCCTAATGAGTTTCTCGATTTCGACCATATTCCAGACAGTGAGCTTTTTGAGGGACCAAACCACCACCACCAACAAAACTCAGGACTCTACGGATTTGACGGCGCCGGCTATGGTGGTCACACTGGAAACACGGGCACTGGCGCCGACCCTCAGTATCCCGACTCTGGACGAATCATTGAAACTTTCACCGACAGCGAATCGACCAGCCCTAGCAATCCAGTCGATGAGCCTCAACATTATGGCGGCTTGAGCGGCCATGATCCTCTTGGAGGCAAGGGTCCTATTGGCGGCGGCGGCGGCGGCAGTAAACGGCGCAAGAAAGCTTAAGCAAAGCTTCAGTTGGTTTACTTAATGACATTCTACTAATGGGGGCTATAATCGAATTCGGTCAAAAAGGAGAATTACGGGGTTGGGCTTTGAAAACTGGGGGATCTGGTCACACATCCCCGTCGATTTATCACAATGGCGTTATTGTTGCGATTAAGAACAAGAAAATTTGATGCATATGATACCTACCCACCTGCCTATACATACCTCCTACATCCCTACTATCATTTTGGATGGCGTCCCTCTATTGTTTTTGTGTTGATGCATCGAGCGATGGCGGTTAGACATAACACATCATCATCATCATCATCATCATCATTATTGTTGTTGTTGTTGTTGTTCCCATGCAGAATATTTGCCTCTATGATTCGTGCGGTGTTTGTGGAAGGTTACGGCCCTATATTACTTTATAAAAGCGTATGTATGTAAATGTGGGTTTTTGATAGCTGTAGTTGGATATAACGATTAATGACAGCGGTGATCTCTTACTGACTTAAATCAGTGTATATTCTATCTAGATAGCTAGATACCTTAGGATGTCATGACAGTAGGTTCGATGATATTGTACATCCTTTCCGCCACCGTAGTAGGATATTGACTATGGATGACTTTGTATATAGCGTAGAAATGAACTCGCTTGTCTGTCTAGATAGACAGATAGAGATGCACCTGAGCTAATCCAAACACAGCGGCCAAACCGCCAATGTAATCATGCCTATGAGGTATATACGTATTATCTAGGTAGTAACAGGAAATAAGAACTATTTTATTACTACCTCGCCTCCTCCCTCCGATTCCTCTCCCACTCCAAATTCCCCGCTCGCTCCCGCTTTCGATCCCGTTCACGATCTCTCTCCAGGCCCCGTCGGCGCCCGCCAACAATCTCCTTCTCGCGTTCCCGCGGATCAATCACCATCAGGGAGTCGGCGTCATCTGGATGATCGCGCTTCCAGTTCAGATCCTTGCCTAACGTGTCCTTTCCGAACCGCAGTTCGTGCGTCAGCCATCCTGCGTCGATATCTGCCGCCTCCGCCGCGGTGGCAGCCGGACCACCCTCGACGGAGTCGTCCCAGGTTTTGCATGACTGGCAGTTGGCGATGAAGTGCAAGTCGCAGAGCTGAGCTTCGTCGTCGTCGTTTGCTGGCGGGGATTGGGTGTTGTCGGGTCGCATGGACGAAGGTTTTTCTTTGGTGGTGGTGGCGGTTGGGGTTGGGGCTGGATCCGCTGCGCCTTCCAGCTTCGCCTTGAAGGCGTTGAATAGCTTGAGCGTATCCCGCTCAGATCCACTGCTGAATCCTGTCACCCCATTTGTACTGCTTCCCGGGGCGGGCCGTCGCCGACCCCGAATGGCTGTCTCGGGGATCATGGCTTCCAGCGCGGATTTCTTGGTCCCTGTGTCCTCGGCCGTGTGGACGTCCCGCCGCATCGAGGCCTTGAGCTTTTCGATCTCGGCATTTGTCCGCGACAGGAACGACTGCTTTGTGGGTTGGGGCGGCGGTGTCGGTGAGCGTGTCGGCGATTCGGGATCCGGTAATGGGAGTTGTGTTTCCGGCTCGGGGGTTTTGGGCCGTTTCCTCTGTTCCGGTGAGGGCGAGCGAGGCCGCTTCCTCGTTTCTTTCTTCCCATTATCCTTAGCAGTATTTGTTTTCTCGTCGTTTCGGCTGGGCAGGTTGACGTCCGTGACGAGATTGGCATTGAACTTGGGCTTTGCCGGCCGCACAGGAATCCCTTCCTCGCCAGCCTCATCTCCAAAACTCAGTAACGTCTTGCTGTTGCCCTTGACCTTCTTTTTCTTCTTCGCTGGCCCGCCCGCGCTTTTCGTCAACGTCGTGGTAGACTTCGTCGCGGTCACATCCCGTTTCTGCACTTTCCCCTCTAAGGGCCCTAGCTCGCCCAGCTCGCATGAAAGAATCTTGACTGGGTATACCGGTCGCTCGGTGCCGGCGACGCGCTCGGCTTCCGCGATCTTAACCATGTTGTAGATGCTATCGCCCTCGATGCGCCCGAACATCGTGCACTGTCCGTTCAGCTCACGCTCGGTATTCGCCAAGGTGATGAAGAACTGGCTGCCGTAGGTGCCATCTTCGCTTTTGGCCATCCCCACCAGTCCACGCCGGTTGAATCGGAGTCGGCTGTGTAATTCATCGCGCAAAACGACTTTTTCGTTCGGGTCGCGCGCCGTCGGGTCGTATTCGAATTCGGGGTATTCGTAGATCGAGGTGCCACCTTCGCCGGTGCCAGTTGGGTCGCCGCCCTGGATAATGAAGTCGGGGACAATGCGGTGGAAGATGGTCCCGGCGTAGTAGTTGTCCTGGCAGTGTTGGAGAAAGTTACGACATGTGAGCGGTGCTTGACTGGCGAAGAGGGAGATGTGGAGGGGCCCTAATGTCGTGTTGAGGGTTGCTGAGGCAGTGGGATTGGGTTCGGTGGCGTAGTGAGTGGACATTTTGGTGGTGACTTTTCTTCCTGTTCAATTGTAGGAGTCAAAAGGGTGGGGGGGAAAGGGAAGAGAAAACTGTGCTCCGGATACGCGACCGAGCGTGTGGAGCCGAAGAAAGTCTGAGAGGGTTCGGTCGATGGTGGAAAAGAGGTTTTATCAAGGGTTCTATTTCATATTGACGGGGGAGGTGGGGGAATTGGAGGGGATGGAGGATGAGGAGTCAGTTGGGGTTGGGAAGAAGCTGAAAAGTTGAAGTCGAAGTTGCGGCGGTCACGTCATGTCAGCGCCTCTACATAGAAACCACCTCCTAACCCTAACTCCATGAACAACCATCCCATGATATGGATTCAAGGGGATAATAACTGGCGTTAATTGACTACGCAGTAAGATTCATTGTGTACAGTATCATTCTACTTGAAAACAAAATTATTTTAAATTATCTACATGTCATAAACATCCTCCAAACACTGGATCATATCCGGGCAACTATAAAAGTATCAAGTCAGTAACTCTACTCCCTCGCTTCTTCAAGAGAAAACCACTTACTAAACAGGGTCCTGCCCAAAGATGATATGCCACATATACTCCATAATCCTCCCACTCACATCATCCGACAAGTTCGTCTCCATCAACCACCGCTGATACCGCTGATAACTGCTCAACGGTCTCTTCAACACCTGCTCTCGTGATACTGCAAATTGCGCACAACACGCCGTCGCAACAACCTCAGGCACATCCGTGTTGTTGAAAAACGTCTCCCAAACAACCGGGAATAATACTTCAGGCAGTTTATCCTCACTCGCGCGGAACGGCTGGATCTCGTTCGGACATCCCGGGTCTGGATTACAACGGAGATTGGCGTAGCCGTTTCGCTGCACGAAGTCGGTTTTCAGGAGCTTCACTGTGTTGACATTACTATGCTCGTCGAATTCCGTATGCCAGGCCTCGGGGTAGCCGTCGCGGTGGCTGTGGAGGAAGACAATGGTGGAAGGCAGATGGGAATAGTGGTCGATGATGTATTGGAGGTAGACGCTACTTTCTTTGCCTTTGTTTTTGGGAACATGTAGAGGCTGGGAGGCATCATCGACGGTGTAGATTGCGTGAGACCAACTGCATTTCACGATGATAGGACGGTACCTGGTTAGTGATGACTCGGGGAGAAAGTAAATTTGCTAACCAGTCTACACCTATCTGGCTCTTGGCTTGGGTTGGAGTTGGCTGGCTTGCTTACTCGGGCAATTCCTCAATGACCCAGTTCGTATCCTCATGTTTGCGCTTCCCAACCACAATGACACGATCTCGTACGATAATCTGAGTCCGAGATGCAGTGTCGATCGCTATCTGATCCGATGCTCTGTGTTGACCCCGCTGGGGAGCGAGGTCGGATATCGACGGCCGTCGTTGATCTAATGGTACCAGACGGGGTCGTCTCCAGTCTTCGAAGGATCGGCCGAAGCCCTTCTTCCAGGTGGCAGTATCATATGCGAGAGGAATGGTGTGATATTCCTGCCATTTGGTGCGGATAAAGCTCAGCTGGTTCACGATCCATACCAAAGCGAGAAGAACCCCCGCGGACGCACCGATGCGCCAAATTACTCGCATTGTTTCTACAGGGACCTGGAATCTCGTCAGAATTACAGGGTGGATCTTCCCATTATTATGTAGGGATGGTGAACCGGAACAGTCGTCATCATGGTTGCAGTGATTGAGTGGTCAAGGGTTTCAGGTCGTGCATTACATCCCCTGGTGAATTCCTGGTGAGCCAGTCAAAACAGTGGTAGAGCAAAGGTTTGAAAAACTTTAGTTGATAGAGCAATAGTAGTGATGTAAATAACTGCCTACTACTAACGAGGTCCTCTTGTGGAGCCGGATGGGACGATGTTCTGGTTCCGTGGTTCATCCACATCATCACATCATCGACGAGGGTTTAGGGTTGTATCTCATCCAGATGTGATATTATTTGTTTTAAACTCCTGTTCTTTCTTTTTTTTATGATTTGACCGGGGTAACTATGTTAAAGTTAATTAATGATTGTCCGAGCATACAAGAGAATAGCATCATTCTTCTATCACAAAAATAAATGAAGAAGAAGAAGAAGAAGAAGAAGAAGAAGAAGAAGAAGAAGAAGTAGAAACTGATTTTAAAGGTCTTATTATTCCCTCGACCAACCTATCTTATGGCAAACCCCTCTTTCTACTCCCGTTAGCTCAAAAAGATGTATAAACGCCCAGTACTATTCAAAGACAATATCCCAATACCCCCGGACCAAGGAATCCGAGAAATGAATCTCGCGGTATCCCAATGGATCCGAGGAATCGGCGAGGCATGGAGCAACATGATTAATGTTGCTCAAGACTTGCTGCTAAGTCCATTGAAGGCCCCGGACCTGGAAATTGTCACAGGAAATACAAAACACCCCGTGCACACACTGATCATATGTGCGCAGTCGGGGTATTTTCGTCGACTTTTCAACTACCCATGGAAGGCAAGTCAATAATGATTTGCATCGTGGTGGTTCTAACTGCGAATATAGGAAGTCACGGACCGCGTGATAACGCTCGACGACGATGACCCTGAGGCTATCACGGCCATGATTTGCTGGATGTATCGGTCTCGTTCACCATATGAAACCAGCCTCCTTGCTCGCAGGGACGATGCCGCCGCCATGATGTTCTATGTTAGGGTTTATCAGGTTACAGACAAATATGAAGTTAAGTATCTGAACACACAAACGATACGTAAATTCAAAGCGGCGGTAAGGCGAGGCTGGGGCTGTGATGCCCTTCCTACTGTTATTGATAACGTTTACTCGACTACCCCCTCTAGCGATAGAGGTCTTCGAGATCCCCTGGTCAGTGTCTTTGTGGATCATCTGGATATTTTGCTGAAAAGGGAGGAGATTAAACAAGCTCTCAAGGATACCCCAGAGTTTACTGTGGATGTCCTTCAGCTTCGTCACAAGAGATAGGAAGAAGTTTTCGTTTGAAATAAGTCGTCATCTACCATCAAATGGTAGATATATGGATTAGGTACCTAATTAGTATCCCTGTTTTCACAATTTCCATATAATACAAATACTCGGGGGAAAAAAACTCTGATAGATCGGCTCATTATATTGTAGTGACTTTGGTATGTGGGGTATCGACAGTCCACAATTTGGATATTCCACCTATTCTGACTCCTTCCCTCCTAGGGAGAGAGAGAGAGAGAGAGAGAGAGGGAGGGAGAGGGAGGGAGAGAAAGAAGGCATACATTAAACTACTAAGCCTTACTTGCCGCTTTATTCTCCGCAACATCATGCGCCGCAACAGCCGCCGCCGACGCACTCGCCTTCTGCTTCTTCGCGATACGGAATCCTCCCACAGCCAGAAGCAGAGCCTCCAAGCCCAGGATCACTGCCAGAGTCACCATGGCGCCGATGACACCCGCCACGGGCCGGGACACACCACCATCGTGGCCCGACGCTGACTGCGACGACGCATCACCCGAGTCCGAGCTGGAGACCGACTGGCACTGGCCGTCGGAGTTCCCGCAGGCACGACACCAGTCTTCATCGGAGGTGATGGCGAATTCCTTCGTCTTGGCGACAAAGTCCGTCCAGGAGATGGAAGTGCTGGTTTCGTTGAACAGGGCGTACTCCTGGGGAGAATCGCCGCTGGCGATGGTGCCGTTGTGGAAGAGGAACCGCACGTGAATGTCGGATGGGTCGGGGAATTCGTCCGAGGTCGAGTCGGTCACCAGCTCCCACGACATGCTGGAGGCGTAGTCGGGGACTCCAGTGAAATTCACGTCGGCGGCGGGCAGCTGCGCCAGGCCGAAGTACGAGAGGAATGTGCCGTAGGATCCGAGTTGGATGTTGAGCTTGGTTTTGCCTTGCGAGGTGATGGTGTTGTTGAGGGCTTCGAGCACTTCGCCAGCGAGCTGGGAACCGGCGATGGCGCGCACGGGCTCGGTGGAGTTGTAGGCGAGGTTGTATTGCTCGATGTTGGCAAGCTGGAGGAGTTTCTCGAGCTGGTCGGCGGTCGGCGTGTTGGTGGTGTTGTGGATGTAGGCGACGTTCAGGTAGTCGAAGATGGTGTAGGCATTCTTGAAGCTCATGTCCTTGGACTCGAACGTGCTGTTCAGCATGGGCGAGAGAGACTGGTAGAAGTCCTTGGTGGAGTCGAGGAGCCCGTTGTACAGGGACGAGCTGTAGTAGTTGTTGCTGCTGACGGCGGCGTTCTGGCAGCCGGTGGCATCCTGCAGCCAGGTGTTGTCCTCGCTGCCGGCGCCGGAGTCGAGGAGCGACAGTGGGATCAATTGATATCCATTCAAGGGGGCCTTCGCGATAGATCCATCGGCCAGGGTTTCTTGGGCGGCAGACCCAACTGGGGGGTAGATGCCCTGCAGCAAAGCGATGGCGGAATTCTGCAGAACGTCGTCTGAGGGCGTCGATGCACTGATCTGGCTCAGTTTGACGATCTTTTCGCTGATGCCCTCAATCTGTAGGGATGAGTTGGCCGCGATGTACCGGTCGTGCCAGTAGCTGCCGCTCTGATACACCTCCTCGTATCCCCGGTCGGTGAGTTCGGTGTTTTTCAGGACCTTGGCGGTGCGGTCACCGTGACGTGAGAAGATGTAGGCACCGACGACCTTCTCAGCAGAGACAGGGAGGACCATAGGTCCGGCCAAGAGGGCCAGCACGAGGCTGGAGGACTGCCAGGAAGCATGCATGATACTATAGAGTGTGAGATACACGGCTGTTGTTCGGTTCTGATGGACAGGAGTGGGTGGGGTTTTTATTTAAGAGTGAGCAAAGTAAGAATCACCCGCGGAGAAAGTCTCTGGTATCATAATGACTCGAAACTGGGGGGGGCCAGGAGAGGCAATTCCTCTCCTCTCATGCATCGTCGTGCGGGGAACTTTTTCTTCCGGGGATTATTAGCCTTGCAGCGCAACAAGAACAATTCACGATATTAGCTAATGTCTATCAATCAATCAATGATAGCTAGTGAAACTAGTTGATGCTGGGTTGTTATTGGAGTGTTGTGCCGGGTGGAGAGATATTAGGTGCATGTTAGGGCTAGTTTCTTTCCCCCGTCATCGGAGGTGGCCGTGGAGGATATTTTCTTTCTTATTTGTTTGTTATCTTTCAGTAGTGTCTTTGAGTATCAGACAAGCTACAGGGTTGACTCTTCCGAGGAAATAGCGAAATGTTGTTTAATTATTCTGAATTTTCCTGATTCTTAAATGCGCCAGCTGAACTTAATTAAGCTCATCAATTGGCAACTCTTATGTTGCCATGGCATTTCTTGGTATTCTCGTTATTATTATTCTTTATTATGTGCAATAAATAATTCCCGATTCTTCCCTATCGCATGCATATTTAGCTTCGTTTATCAAAACCCCCGAAGTTAATTCTCAGAAGCTTTCTTATTATTATTATTATTAATTTATCATGAACGAATCCTTACTAATAATCCTCATCACTACAATAAGAAGAAGAAGAAGAAGAATAATATATTAGCAGGAACTTTCGAAGCTACAGAACCCCTCTCATTATAGAAAAGAACGTTTCGTAATGTGCGCCAATCCCTCGATCCATGCCTGATGCCCATTCAACATCGGATTCGGTTTGGTCTTCGCAAGCTGTGCCGCGGGCTTCCCAATCTGCGACTCTTGCGTTAAGATTCTAACCACCCCCCAGTTCATATCCTCGACAATCCATGTATGATAGATGTCCAATGCGATGGATTCATCGCCCTCCTGCCATGCATGCCACCCAAGTCTTCCAGGGCTGGACGTGGTTGGTGCGACAGACTCCCCACATTTCGCCCTTAATGGTGGGAATCCAAAGGTTGAGAAGCTAAATTCGTCCCCTTGAGCTAGACGAGGGCCTGAGGTGGGCGGAGTGATCTGTCCGATGTTGTCGTAGTACAACTCCCACTTGGTAACGTCGACGAGATATTCCCATACTTGGACGGCGGTGATCCCAGCCACGTAGGTCTCGTTGGAGACAAAATTGTCGGTTTTGCCTGGGAGGTATTTTTGAGGCCAGTTGACGGTGGATGACATGTTTGGTTTGGGGGTCAGATATATATATATCTCTCTGTGTGTGTTGGATGATGGAGATGAACAAAGAAACCAGTCAGGAGGGTCGAAGACATATATATATATTATCACGAAGGTTGTTTAACTCTTGACGTCATGTTATTTATTCCTGAACCAAACCTATTTCATTCTGGTGATATATACGAAGTATATAAATAAATATATGTTTCCCAGGAGAGAGGGAGAAAAAAGATATATTGATAAAGAGCTAAATGTATATCAATATAAATAAATAAATATATCTATCTATCATGAGTCGAATAGGATAGAGAGAGCGAAAGAAAGACAAAAATTCAAAAAGTAATTCCGGTGCGGGGAATCGAACCCCGATCTCCTGTGTGAAAGACAGGTATGATAGCCGTTACACTACACCGGATGGTGAAGAAGATGTTCCGATGCGGGGAATCGAACCCCGAGCTGCTGTGTGAGAGACAGCGATGTTAGCCATTACACCACATCGGACTTGTTGAAGAAAACGCCTGGTTTTTGACTACATGAATAGAGTCACAGTAAAACCCACCCAATAGTTCTCTGCTCTCTCGTTCCCCTGGAACCACCAGACTATACAACATATATTTCGTATGCCTTTTCTAATTCGACATACTTGGTATTTTCTTTTTATTTGGAGCAGAACATACGTATTTATCTCTCTGTAACCCCATAAACACCATAACTCCATTCGGATAAACAACCGGCCTGGATATTTGCAATATGCATCAACGAATCAATCACAGCGGACCATGCGCCCAACCCAGTCAATCTACCGCGTTGGAATCCCCTTCTCTCCAAGTAGTTCGCACCCATTTCGCACCACTCCTACCAGCCCACCCGTTTGCATGACCTCAGAACCTCCTCCAGCCAATCGCCACTCGATCTCTGCAAGCCCTTCGAGCCACGTGATTCGCGTCTGGGCCGGCACCTCCAATCGCTGTAATTGTGACCCAAGCGCTTCCAGAATATCTGCCAGAGCAAGGCCCTTGTTGGCCTTTAGGGTATTCAGGGTGTTCAGACACGACGTAACATCACTGGTGGCAAGCAGAGTCGTCATGATCTGTTGGATATCGGAGGGGTGAGGTGCGGCAATGCAGTCGTAAATCGTCTCGTTCGTAATCATCTCGGATTCAGGAGGTGTCTGATCCTTTGGCGCGTTTTTCATGGGGAGGGGGATGCCTGTTCAGAATAGTTTAGCATTTCCAATATAAACTATTCGTAGCTGGGCGTGTAGCGGGGCGTGTGAGGTTCTTACTGCTTGCATGGCAGGCTTGCAGCACGTTCAACGCCCGACGCATGTCGCCTTTACTGAGGGTGACCAGGCTATCTATAGCGTCGGGCTGGATTTTGATCTGTTCTTTCTCAATCACCAAATCTACTAGAGCCCGGATGTCCTGTTCCTTCAACGGACTAAATCGAAATCGGGTACAACGAGAGAGGAGGGCAGGCGAGAGCTTGTGTGTATAATTGGCGATGATGCAGAATCTCGTGTTGGCCGTGTACTTCTCCATAATTCGGCGCAGTGCCATTTGTGCAGTTGAAGTCATGGCATCTGCTTCGTCGAGGATGATCAATTTGAATGCGCCGAGGGCGGAGCCGCTGGTGTTCGACTGTGGGGCCATGGAGAATATTTGTTTGGTGCCTACAAGCCTGGGTGAGAATATTGTTGGGTTAAAGGATGTTTTTGAGGGTGGACGAACTGGCAAACGTCTTGATCTGTTCACGAACAACATCAATGCCTCGGTCATCACTGGCGTTGAGCTCCAGTACCATCTGCCGCATATTCTTCTGGCCGTATATTTTTCTGGCTAATGCAAGGATGGTGGAGGTTTTTCCAGTTCCTGGGGGCCCATATAGAAGGAGATGAGGAAGTCGCTATTGAGGCATTAGTGATTAGAATGTGTGGGATGTTCCTCGGAGCGCATACGTTAGCTTCGACGAATTTGTTGATGGTAGCTAGGATATCTTGGTGGCCGGAGACGTCATCGAGAGTGTTTGGGCGGTATTTTTCG
Source organism: Aspergillus nanangensis (assembly GCA_015844325.1). NCBI lineage: Eukaryota > Fungi > Ascomycota > Eurotiomycetes > Eurotiales > Aspergillaceae > Aspergillus > Aspergillus nanangensis. The sequence goes on along the minus strand of VCAU01000108.1, from coordinate 79,200 downwards.
ACCCTGGAGGAATCAGCATATGAATGCTCGGAAAGTAGTACTCTAGGATAGTTACCATGGTAAATTGTCTTGAGCTTCGACGGGGAGGTCTGCGGCCGGTCTCTTTGCCTTCTTGCTGGCATTGTCGGACGTGAATTGGATGTCGCCCTTGGAGGGGGCATCCACGTCCATTTCGTCTTCAAAATCAGACATCGCGTAGAGAAAGCCCGAAAGTGAGAACCGAGTCAATAAAATGAGTGGGATTGCACGTCGAGTGGATGTCTGTGTAGAACTGGGCGATGTTCGACGCGTCGGAAAGCAGCCGCGCGTTAAGAGGTTCGGGACCGGAAAATCATGGGGAGCTCGTCGCTCGGTGATGACATGCAATGCGGCAACAACTCCTGGCACCGCCTTCAGTCCACCTTCCGCTGTTCATCACCCCCCACCGTCTCATTCCTGCCTCCAAGAGGGTGAATCTCTCTATCCGACACTATTCAACATGCCAGTATGTGTTTCCGATCTGTTCTATTCGTCTAATCCACCGAGTCCAACCCCCCTTTAACTAACCTCTCGGGTTAGGCATACCACTCCATCTTCCTTGAGGATCGAGATGTCCCCGTAATAGGTATGCGCGAGAGCTCTCCGCTCCGGATCTCGATACTGGAATTGGAACATCCCTGAAAAGCATCGTCCACTCTCATGAGCTAACCCTCATTTGCTGCTCCTTTAATCGCCAGGCAACTTCCCCGTCCTCCCCCTCCGCACCCGCACTCGTGGCCCCGCATACACTCTTCCCCCGCTACCTCCCAATGCCGAGCTTGAAGTTTCCGCCGAAAATGAATCCTACGACTGCGTAGATGAGATTCTGTCTCTATTCCGTGCCAATGTCCTGTTCCGCAACTTCGAGATCAATGGTCCCGCCGACCGCATGCTCATCTATGGAACCCTTTTTATCAGTGAATGTTTGAGTAAAGTGAAGCCGAATATGTCGGCACTCGAGGCCTCAAAGGTATATCTCTCTCTTCCTTGATGGGTCTACCAACTGGAGCTGATGATATGGTTGTGGATTACTAGGCCCTGAACAACGTTGCGCTCGATCACTTCGCCATCCCCGGTGATGCATCGTTCCCCCTCAACCAGGCCTTTGAGCCTCCCCGCGATCGCCAGGATGCCGATACGCTCAGACAGTGAGTTTTTCCCAATGGACTATTAAACACGGTGCGTTATATACTGAGGGAGTACTAGGTATCTGTCGCAAGTGCGACAGGAGATCGCTGTTCGACTACATGCTAGATTATACCTTGGTGGTGCTGGCCCTTCCAAGGTAGGTGCACCTTCGACCCGACTGACAACGTGGGATAACTGACTTGGTGATTCTTTAGTGGTGGCTTAGCTTTGCGAAGAGAAAGTTTATGGGAAAGAGCTTTTAAGCGACACTTTTTGTTCATACCGTTAGCCTACTCGCTTTGTCTCTGAAACGTTCAATTCCCTGGTCTCATACTATGACTCTACTTTACATATATCCTTTCATGACTTGTCTTGCTGGTGTAGATAGTGCATCTCTGGGTGAGTCTTGCTTATGATTTGTTCGTTATTTTTTCAAAAAAAAAAAGAAAATCAAAGCTCCATCTGTATATGGTGATATATATTTCATTATATGCAATAGGCAAACTTCACATGGTACTTTTTTTCATCCATTCTATTTTACACACATATGCAAGGGTTCTAGGTTAGAATCAAAAACTGCTCCTCTCATGACTTCATTTCAACATCAACACCACTGCTGTCAGCTGTCGGGGTAGACGTGGTTTCCGCAACCTTTCTCCGTTTGCGCGAGGGGTTTCCAGCAGCTGAAATTTCTTTTCGCGTCGGATGCGCTCGAACGGCGTGGAATATGTATCCCTCGGCACCTCCACGCCCAGACATCAACGGGTGTGTACGACCTGGCAGAACCTGCCACGACCGTACTCGCGAGGTTTCCAAAGCCGAGGCTAACAAAAGAGTCGGATTGAGCGGGAACTCATCCTTTAATTCGGGATAGTCGTCATCACCGTCTTCGGCATCGTCTTTGGATTCTTGTTGTCGTTGCTCTCTCAGCTCATTCCGTCGGTTCATGTAGGCCGTCTTGCTCGGCGCAGAGTACAAATCCATCAACTCTGTTAATGATTCGACGCTCGGCGAATAGACTGCTATCGACGCTGAGCCCTTGAGCAATGGAACGGTGTGATTTAATACAGTTTCCGGGTCCATCTGGGTTGCAACGATCAGGCCATCGAAATCCCCGGCACGGGCCTCATTCACAACGCTCTGTACGCGAGTCCATCGAGTTCGCTTCCGGTGATACTGGCTGCGCTTGCTGGTTTTTAATAATGCGAGCTCGCCGTCGGGGATGATGGCGGGTTCATCTGTGTATTGGATGTCTTCGTTGGGCTCCAGGAGTTGCAGCCAGGAGACAGTCTTCAGATTGGTGTAAAGGGGATGCGTTTCGCTTGAGTTATCTTGATTGAACCCGAAGTATTTGAGCAAGGTGAGATTAGGCTGTTTGTGGGTGTGGAGGAGGGTAATGGAGTTTCCCGACGCAGACATGGGAGTTCGGCGGGGTGGGCGAGATGAGGGAGCACCCTGTGCTATGCCGGTAGCGGTAGACTGTTCTGCCGTCTCGGCCTCTTCATGGTCTTCGCCATCATGGGGATACAAGATGCCCATCCTCTCGGCCATTGCGGCGACCATCAGACCACCCGTGTCGTCCACCACGAGATACCGGCCATTTCGGCCTGAGACGACATCGTCTAAGGAAGTATTGCCCCCATGATGTACGTTTCCCCAGCAGCCAACGAGCCCAATCGACTCATCGCGCAATTCCATTACCCGTGCCGCATCACGCTCCTGTAGCAGGTGATTGGTGAGAAGACTGACATCCAGCGGTAGGACTGTGAACCGCTGCAAAAATTTCATGCGTTTCCGCAGGGTATATTTGGCCAGTGAAAAAGCAGTCTTTTGGTCCAGTGACGAATGCGAGTCCAGAATTTTGGCGATAAGCTCCCGTCCCGACCCTCCAGATGCCTTTTTCAGTGTCTCAATTTCCTCGAATGTTAACTTCTGTGTAGATGCGTCGTCGACGGTCTCGCGATTGGTGCGCATAGGTGTTCCGTCGGGGTTAGTGTCCGGTTCTTCACCATCCGCCTTGCCTTCTGTCAGAAGAGATTCTGCATGCAGTTCCGCTGCGGAAACTACGCGCAGACAGCTACCATCTTTTTCGTCGGGGGTTTCGATGTCATAAGTCACGTAGAATGGCCGTCCAATGATTTGGTTAGTCGGGAAGTTCCCGAACTTTCCTAAGGAGATCGCTCTGGGGATCATGTAAGTAATGGAGACCTTGATCTTTGGGAGAGAATACGTACGTATTCGGGACCACCTGGGCGAGTTTGGTGAAGCCGGAGGGCAGTCGCAGGGCGATATGTTGGTTGGGGCGGACGTAGGAATGCATGATGGCGGATTGATATATAAGATAAAGTGAAATATTAGGTCACCACAGTCCGATCTGACAGCCAGCACCGTCTAACTGGGCGGTAGGGTTTTCAATAGTATCGCAATCAGAGTCCTTTTTTTTGGTTTCGTCCAGGACTTTTTGCGATAGTGCACGGACCACGAGCAGTGGGCGATAGTCTTACATAAGCTACTATATTGCGGAATTACTATTCACCGGATAATTCGCTGGACAACGTCATAGCTGGCTTATTCAGTTATGCCTATGCATCTTACTCATCAATTTATTTCAATACAGAATCCTGCTGCTGCCTTGTCACAAAACCATATCGTACGGGGTAAAATACGGGGGCTATTCCATACTTGGATAGGTTTAAGTCAAGTTCCTTTGGTTGACGGACTTGATATTATGGATGCCTATTAGTTTGGTTAGTCTTCTTCCTACCTCAATAAAATAAATATTTCCCAGCGTGCTTCTTCCTCTCAAGATCATTCTTCAATCGCCTTCTTTTTCTTCTTCTTCCACCATACATGCAAGGGACACCTCCCTGGTACCTGATAGCATGGCGACCTGTTGCTGACCACTAGCGCCGACGGAACGCTCAGCCTTACTTCATTACTTACCGTCTCCATCCATCTCCATCTCCATCTCCATCATTCCCCTCTGAGCCACTCTCCGGTTACGTATACTTCTCTCTCATAGCTTCCCAATTTCTCTACCAACAAAGACGCATTGGTCGAGAGTTCGCCTTCTAGTGTGTTCAGCCCTCCTTCCAGCCAGCATCCAACATTCATATTATTGTTATTATCATTACTATTATTATTCTCTCGTATTCCAACTCCCTCCAACGGCGGCTATCTCCCCTCTGATACGGGCCCCAAATCAGATCTGCCTTCCATGGTCTTGCGAAAACGAGCTCCGCCACATTTATATAACCTAAGTCAAGGGAATGCTCGCTCAGAACCTCGCTCCCCAACATTTCAGATATCGCCATCCGCCAAATCTGCCTCATCGTCGTCTCCGAAGCGCTTAACCCGTCCTAGACGAGCTCAAAGCTCCCCTCAACCGCGTCATCTCCCATCGCAAGAGTCCATCTATTCACCCGATCTCAATACATCACCTGCGTTCGATCTGATGCCATTAGAACAAGCTCAGCGGTCCCCGGTCCGCTCCACCACCACTGAAAACCCAAATCCATGGGCCGACGAGCTGGTCGAGCGACCTGGGCAGAGCCCTTTGGAGTCCGCCAATACCACGCAACCTGTCCCTGATAACACCCCAGAGGCGGGGGATATGGCCGATGAGCGAGGGAAAGATCGGGTCCCGTCCATTCTTGTGGCGGGGACCCAGCGGAGGATGGCTGCCCACGAGTGGAATTCGAATCAACCCACTAGCGATATCTCCGAATGGGAACATTTGGGCCAACCTCCTTCTGTCCCCCTTAAATCGAACAATCCGTTTTTGAAACCAAAAATCAACCAGAACCCGTGGGATGATAGAACATCCCGTGTGCAATCGGAGGCTTCTTCTCTGTCTCAAGATGGTGCGAGCGGTCGACTAGGTCAAGGTAGGAGATGTTCAATGAAAGCGCTTGATGAATTAAACAGCACTAACGAACAAACAAACAAAGATGAGGGATACATTCCAATGACTGCACGATTGTCTCTCTTTGATATGCCCGAACCAGAGTCTCCTTGGATGGAGGAGCGCCCTATACCTGCAGCAGAATCCTATCAACAAGAGTATAACCGACAGAGCGCAACGGGATTAAATCAGACATATGCTGGCGAACATGACGCCCCCCTCCCTGATCATCCACCTCAACCTGTCTCTTCCAATAACCAGGCTGTTGCCCGGCCGGAACATGCTTATCAACAATTGGATCCTGAGAAGCTGGCTCCAACACATGGTACAAGCACGCCTGGGACTCTCTCCTCTGCCACCACTGGGTCATCCCATGTACTTATTGAGCTCGATGAATCTGCCCAACACCAACCGAATATGAGAACCGATCAATCAAGTCCTGCAATAGATGATTCCGCCATTGCGGCGCGACAACCTCAGGTCGTACGAACTGGTGAACATCAAAATACCGCGCCACCACCCTTACCAAGGCGTTTATCCCTTCTACCTTCTGGCGGTGATGTTAATTCCCAGCCAGCGTCTAGCTCTCCAATGTCGGAATCAGAGGCCGCCCCAGAACAGAAAACAGAGACTTATTCCATCAGGAAGGTCAATTGGATGGATGCGACGGGGGCATTACGCGAAACTCCCGTCTTGGTTCAAAATAAAAACGGACCATGCCCTCTATTGGCACTTGTTAATGCGCTGGTGCTTCGTGCCGGCCAAGATACCCAGCCGCCTATAGTTCGAGCACTTCAAACCCGCGAGCAAATCTCCCTGGGGCTATTGATTCAAGCATTATTTGATGAATTGATCTCACGATTAGGACCTGATGACGAGTTTCCAGACATTGATGCCCTCAGCCTCTTCTTGACCATGCTGCATACTGGCATGAATGTTAATCCACGACTAACTCTGGTAAGTGGCTCGGATTTCTACTTTTCTTCCCCTTAATACTAACTATGCACAGGAATCAGATAGTTCTGTGGGAACCTTTCTCCAGACAAGCGACATTAAACTGTATGGTACATTTGGCGTACCCTTGATACATGGATGGGTGGTTGCCCCGTCAACAGAGGCCAATGAAGCTCTCAACAGGGTGGCACAGTACTATGAAGATATTCAACTTCTACCTTTCCGCAAACAAGAGCTTGAAGATCGCGTATTCCATGGCGGATCACTTACCCCAGATGAAGAACAAGCGATGAAAGACATCCAAGCGATTCAGCACTTCGTCGAGGTTGAGAATGCAACGCAACTCAGCACCTTTGGGCTTGACCAACTGGCAGGAAAGCTGCCACCAGGTTCTTTCTCCATTCTATTCCGCAATGACCATTTTTCCACCCTTTACAAACACCCTGAATCGCGCCAGCTTTATTCTTTGATTACCGATGCCGGGTACTCTAACCATGCGGAGGTGGTATGGGAGAGCCTCGTTGATGTTAACGGGTTTAACACTGGCTTCTTCTCCGGCGATTTTCGCCCTGTGGGCAACGTTGCGACTGCGACTCCAGATCCTTCGGGTCCTCGGACCTCGAGCAATACGGCCCACCCGGGCCCCAATGCCAGGAACCGACAACCCCGATTATCCGCCCAGGAACAAGCGGATGCTGATTATGCGTATGCTTTATCCCTGCAGTACCAGGAAGAAGAACGACGAGCTAGTACTGGTCGGAGTCAACAAACTCCGGCATCTGAAGACGGCTCAGCATCGAGAGGTCCCCGTACCAGTCATCCCCTTGGGCGATCTTCACGACCCCAGCCTCAAAGTGGCCGTCCTGCAACTGATGATGGCGATGCACCACCTCCTACATATGAACAGGCTGCTACTGCACCGGTCTATCACGAACCTGAGAGAAGAAGCTCGAACGTCACCAGTCCCACGTATACCCCCCCATATCCAAGAGACCGATACGGGCGTCGTTCACAAGGAGTCCCCATATCCACGGGGCCATCCGGGCCGATCAAGGATCGGAATAAAGAGTGCATTATTATGTGAGCCTCTTGCTCACTTCGAACCAATATTTTACCGGTCTCTTCTTGGCCCTTTTTGATGTTCAATTACGATGGAATGATGTGTATGACAATGGTATATGATTTTAGTGAATTACCTTCGAAAAGGGGCTAGTTTTTGCTTCTGCCTATCGTTTTGGTATTGTGGAAATACTTTTTTTTCTTTTTTTTTCTCTCTTTGTTTTTTCCCTCCCATCGATCCGTTTCAAAGCTCTTTCGATAGAGAGCGTCTTGCTTGCATCGGCAATTAATCTTGGCCTTGGGTTTCCTTTTCCGTCTGTGTTAATCAAGCGTTGGCTGCCTGTATCTCACATTGTCTTTTTGGTCGCAACGTATCTCCTCTAGATTTCATGCACATGAAATATTATTTGATTACCAGAGTCAGTATCGCCAGGGATGACGGATCTCATCTCCATATGACGAGATCCAGTTGGGCCATGCAGAGTCTATAACCCCTATGTTACCCACTCTATTGTCTTCTGCAGGATCGATTGGCTATGCACATGTGTCTTATTATACCTTGGGATATTAACCGGCGGATGAGTATAGCCCTGGTTGTTTTGAAGATGATATTCCCAATTCTCCACGGCCGCTAAGGACTGCGGGGGAGTTCGGCAGCCAAGCAGCCCTAATCGACTGGGTTAATTTCACGCCATCACCATCAGCCCGCCATAATTGGAGGGATTATCTTCACGCTATACCGATCAGGATGGTGTTGTTTTACTCCTCACAACTATCATTACTACTGGTCACTCCACCTACGTCTTCTCGGATTTCATCATTATTAATTTCGATCTGCTCGACGTCCATTATTGCATGCTCCGGTCCGCCGGTCCGCCTCGAGTGTGGTAAGATGCAATTGTGTGTAAATTAAACGTCCCAATGGAAAGATCCATCCGGAACTGCAGGATACGGGGGAAGCCCATCATGATACACTTCTTGCAGCAGCGGCGTTTCATCTTCCTTTTTTCGTCACTAGATACGGGATAATCTGCAGGCACTCGCCGTTTGGATTTCCCCAGAGCCAAGGTCAATAATACCCGGAGCAATTCCTAGGGTGTTGGAGCTCATACCCTGCCCGGAAGGTACTCCGTTAGGATGTGGACGGAAAATTTAATTAATCTCTGGCCTCACCAGCAGGATTTAATATATAGGGAGACCTGGTCGACCTTGACTCGACAGTTTTGATCCTCCACTGCATACTACCGAACATCCAATACCATGCGGACTCAACTAATTGCTGCTATTGCAGCCCTCTCTGAAGGCGCTTGGGCACTAACATGCCCCGGAACCTTTGATTCCATCTCTGCTGCGGACTTTGTGGGCAAACTTCAGCCAGGCTGGAACTTGGGGAACACCCTTGACGCCATTCCCGACGAGGGTTCCTGGAACAATGCCCCGGTCGAAGCGTCGACATTTGATGAGATCAAGGCAGCGGGCTTCAAGAGTGTCCGTCTTCCAGGTGAGCGACGAAAGCAGCCATCACCGAGAGAGAGAGAGAGAGAGAGAGCTAACCGATTAGTTACCTGGACGGATCATTTCACTGGAAGCTCCCCCGACTGGACCGTCGATCCAGAATGGCTTCAGAGAGTATCGGATGTTGTGGATATGGTCACTACCCGGGATATGTACACCATTGTTGATGTTCATCATGGTAGGGTCTAGACATTGTTAATTGGGTGGAAGTGAAACAGGCGCTAACAAGAGGTAGACTCGTGGGACTGGGCCGATGTCAGTGTTGCTGGAGCGAACCTGACGATGATCGAGGAGAAGTTTTACAGACTGTGGTACCAAATCGGCACCCAGCTGGGCTGCAAGTCGAGCCTGGTCGCCTTCGAGCCCATCAATGAACCCCCTTGCAACAATGCAGAGGATGGGGCCGAGATCAACAAACTGAACCAGATTTTCCTCAAAGCTATCAACGACGCTGGTGGTTTCAACCCCAAGAGAGTTGTGACCCTGGTTGGAGGAGGCGAGGACAGCGTCAAGACGTCTCAGTGGTTCGATGTGAAGACCAACTACACGAATCCCTATGCTATTCAGTTCCATTATTACAGTCCTTGTAAGTGATTCTTTGGTCTGACCCTGAGCGGTTTCTCTAACACCTGGCCTAGATGACTTTATTTTCAGCGCATGGTATGGCTTTCGTTCATTTTTTTTTCTTACATTCACGGCTCTAACATAACCTAGGGGCAAAACGATCTGGGGCTCTGATGCGGATAAAGACACTGTCTCGACCGACTTCAAGCTGATGCGAAACAATTTCACCGATATCCCTCTGGTCCTGGGAGAATATGATGCCTCTCCCACCAACACTGAACCCGCTGGGCGTTGGAAATACTCTGACTGGCTGGCTCAGGTTGCTGCTCAGTACAACATTGCAACCATCCTCTGGGATAATGGTGAAGATCATTTCAACCGCAAGACAGGAGTCTGGCGGGATCCGACCTCCATTGAGATCTTAACAGACTCTGCAAAGAACAGTCTACCTGATAGTACGACGGACGCCGCTGCCACCACGCAGTCGTCTTCTGCATACATATTCCACAAATACGGCACCCAGGTGTCGAGCCAGACCTTGCCATTCATCTTCGATGACAATACCCTGTCCTCAATCCAGAGTTCAAATGGCACTGCGCTTCGAAATGGAGCTGACTACTCTGTCTCTGGCTCTAATATCATCTTCTCCGCAGCTTACCTGTCGCGAGTCTACTCTGCCACCACTCAGCCTGGAGTCCTCGACACCTTGACCCTCAAGTTTTCGGCGGGTGCATCCCCTACCGTTCAAATTGTTCAGTGGGACAAGCCTGTTCTATCCTCGACATCCGCCGCCGCCTCCTCCGTCTCTGGATCTGATTATGCCATCCCGATTACGTGGAAGGGTCTGGGGAAACCGGCCGCCGTTAAGGCCCTTACATCTGGTGGCCAGTACCTAGTTGATGACTGGACTCAATATCTGGGCCCTCTTCAACAGGCAAGAGCGGTAAGTCTAAGCCTGTGTTTTTCTTTTTCTTTCAATGAAGCGAATATGAATGCTAATCGTGGGTATTCCTTGTTTTTAGACTTATAGCAGCCAGTGGAATTGGGATAGCGAGAACGTCATTATCACGTCCGCAGCTATTGACGCCGTCATTTCTGCTGGCCAGTCGACGGTCTTCACCTTCGAGTTCTATCCCCGTGTCAATGGGACTGCGAACACGGTTGATTTTACCTTGACGGTTTGAGAGGGGCAGATAGACATTCACAGTCTTCGACTCTCTCTCTCTCATACACACTTCTATTTCTCTTCTATGACCTGTATATATTTTTGTGTCTACCAATGGAGGACTATGCCTCGAAAAACTGCAGTATATGCTCGTAGATTCATTACTATTTCAACACGCCAAAACCCCTATTTAAATACTTAAAATCTAGGTAGCTATCAATGGTGCATTTGTGTATACCCAATCAATCAATAAATCAATCAATATAGAATCTTCAGCTGCCACAACGGCAAATTCGGATCATACTTATCCCAAACAATTTTATTCTTCTCATCGAGATGCGCGCCCTCATCCGTAATCGGAATCTCCGCCGGTGTCTCCCCAATCTCCTGCTGACTGAACCCCCATTTATCGCGAGGAATCCACAACTTCGGCATGGGTTCCGTAATACACGGCTCATAGTACGCATTAAACGCCTCTTCCTCAGAATACCGGATCTCGACATGATCGCGGCGCACCTTCCGCCGCAACGCCGCATAGTCCCGGTACAGATTGGGATGGAACCATTTCCACACGGCCTCCCATTTGCGCATTGCGGCGGTCTGGCTGGCGGCCTGGGCTTCTTGTTTGGCCTGCTGGGCTTCTTCTTCGACGTCGAGCGTGCGCGGAAGGAAGTCGTAGAGTGGGGCGAGCGCGTCGTTGAGCGATATATGCGCCAGGATCGTGCCGAGGAGAAAGAGCGCCATTATTACGAGCGGGCCGGGGACGCCTTTGATGGCGAATAGTCCGATCATGCATACGTTCGCTAGGTAGATGCCGACCATTAGGTGTTGGAGGGCGCGTGGGTAGACTAGCCCTTTGGTGTCGATGCGTTGGTCGTATACGAAGAGGAAGTTGTAGCGGTAGGCTTGGTAGACGAGGTAGAGGCCGATGAAAGCGAAGCCGAGGATTAAGGGCGCGATGCAGGAGTATGTCAGGGCTGAGTTTGGGTTAATTATTGGCTTTCTTTCGGGAACATGGCGATACATGTTTACATACCTATAACACCCATGTTGGTAAAGACGGGGAATACATTCCCCCAGCTGATGCCGCTGACAGCCGACCAGCGTTGATAGAGATGGCGAGGCGACCGGTCAAAGAAGGTGGCGATGAGCTTGAATACTAGCGCACCGGCGACCTGCACCAGCGCTAGAGAGCTCATCGTCAGACCCTGGAGCAGGAAGTATGAGATATAGAAGTTTGTGGCTTTCGGGAGGTTTTCGGCCAGTAGATCCTTGGTCGAGAGAGGGTCTTTGATGATTTGTGCCGTCGCAGCGGATGCGGCCGACGTCAATGTCGTCACGAGGAATACTTGGACGACTTGAAAGCAGAAGTGGGCGGTTTGCGTGAAGAGCTCAACGCGGGATGAGGATGGGACACCGGCTCGTATGGCACACCCTACATGGTAAGTCGTTTTGATTAGCGAGAGAAGATGGAGATGGCAGGTGAAGAAACATACATCGACAAATTGGTGGTACAAGGGACATCAGGAGGACAAGCGCCGCCGATGGCAACAGACCGGAGATCACGCCCTTGATTGTCTCTGGAAGGTCCTTGATCCAGCCTAGGAAAGGGACCATGTCGGAGAGATACGTGATGTTGGAGATAGTGCCAACCAACGCTGAAGGAATGGACCAGAAGATGACCAGCGCGGCTATGCCGCCCTGCACCATGAATCTGCGCACAATGCGCTGCCACCAGCTGAGATTCAGCGCCGACCAGACCACCTCTGACGGCGCGATGCCAGTGTACCGCGGCGTCATATGGAGGGGCTGGTGGTGCGATAGGGTCTGTAGCGCGATCTGGGCATCAGACTGGCTGTCGAACTCAATGAAGACGGCCGACAGCTGCTTAGCCTCGCCGTCTCGATGCTTCTGCTGCAATTCCTTCACTTCCTCGGTCACCTCCCATAGGCGGGCGCGCAGCCAGTTGATGGTGTCGACCTTCTTCCCGAAGAAGCCAAACTTGGTGCGGTGCACAGGGCGCCGGATGCCGTGATACATAGATGGGTTGTCGCCGTGCTCGCATTCGTCGCACTCGGTCTCGCAAGAGAGACTGCCTTTCTTGAGCACCTTCAGACGGGCCGAATTTGCGCGTCGAATGAGTCGCGTCTCGGCGCTCTCCAGTCGGTAGGCCAGTTGTTCCCGTTCTTGGACTTTCTTTGCTAGCTTCTTGCAGTCCGAGGTGATCCAGATGCGACGGATGGAGTCGCCGAAGACTTGTCGCAGGGTTTTCTCGTTCTTGTACCCTTCTGGAACGGACATGAACAATACGGTTCTCGCAGAGATCCGGTCCACGTAGGCGGGGGAATTCAGATACGCCTGGCGCAGGTTGGCGTAGAAGATGCTCTCCCGGGTGATTACGAAAAAAACGAAGGTGAAGAAGACACAGGCTACTACTGCATGAACATAGTACCGATTCGGGTTCTTGACATTACTGAAGCTCAGCAGATCTAGCTGTGTATTCCCTCCGCCACCGGTGGCATGGACAGGCAGCAAGACGGGCCAGGTGATCACGCACCCGGTGAAACAGGTAGCGCAGAGGACTCTCAGAAATCGAAGGAATAGATAACCATCCATAGATGAGTGATGTAATACGTGGGCGTCGGATATCTTGAGGAAATGTCCAAACCAGTTGACAAACCCCGACGGTAATTGGGGAGTCCGTTCACTAGAGAATTAAATCAACATACCTTCTCCCACCTCGTAGTAGCTGCAGAAATGACAATACATACTGGCTATGATAGCATGGTAAATGCGATCTGGGCGCGTACCATCGCAGCTGTGTTCGTCGACAGATGAGAAACAGCCCGAACCAGAACACCGCAATCACTAAAGCTGGCAGCAATGTGCTGACCAGCGCTGAAAGGGAGGTAGAAGCACTGCCACCGTCGAGGTTATTTAATGCATCCGAGGTGGTCGAGGACGCATTTCCACGAGAAGCGCCCACATTGGGGTCATTTTCAGGATTCTGATGGATGTTAGATACGAATTGTCTAGGAAGGTCTGGTCGTTACACACGAGAAGATCACTCATGGTGGCTGTCCTGATTCAAAGCCACAATGCCACAGGCCATTGGAAAACAAGGCACGGGGATTTTTTGGATGTATTCAAAGCAAGATTCAAGCTGCTCCACCAAATTTGGAGCGGAGCTCTCCTTTTACATCCTCCGTATCCCTCGCCGTCTCTCTCCTCCCTCTCTCTGGGGGACGGGCCGTCCCACTCCAGACTTCAGGCAAGTGTGCAGCGATTGTTCGACCTGTCACTCCTTGAAAGGGGGGACAGCCTCTACTGGGGCTGGACTTCGAACAATGTCGCTAGTGCAGGCTGACAGGAAAATTATTGGTGGATTGGCCAACCCAATGGGCTGGGAATGCACCGCAAGATGTTGATCATGGACTGATTCGCCCACAAGGGGTGCACAGTTCGTGTGGCAGACGAACTGGAATAGGCATCGGACTGGGCCCAAATTCTCGGTGACAGCCTTCCCCCGATTGGGGAATGAATGTTTTGATGGACTGAGTGGAGCGACGCCGATCCTTCTGGCCTAGGGACCATCTTTTCTCCCCTTCAGCTGCAAGGACGAGAATGATCATCATCACCACCATCACTACTACTACTACTACTACTACTATCCAATACACTATCACGGAGTTGCCTTGTATGTGGTATGGACGATGGTAGCCCCCCCCGTTGATGGAGTTAATGGGGTTATGAGTGGAAGTGTGGCCCTTCAACAGGCCCGGGGATATGGACGGCCGTCCGTATCTCGATTAGATCGCCCAGTGGGGATCAGATCCCACAATCGCCAACCCTAAAAAACAAACTATCGGATATTGGCGTCTCTTAGCGCGCTCAGCTCGTCGTCAACTGACACGGATTCGGTGGCCAACGCGAAAAGCATGCAAGAGTTGTTTGTCACAACCTGTATGCAAGGGATGCCGGCAGTTTCTCTATTTATTTATTTTCGGTTGCTCGCTGCAGGGAAAACCGGTTTCATCGTCTTCCTCCCTCCGATGAGGATTGGTATTGGATCATATCGTACTACACATGAAGACCACGAGGCATGTTCATGGATGGTTGCCTCCTGGAGAAATAAGGTGGGAGAACATGAGGTTTCAGATCTCCCAGCCTCAAGCGGTATTGTTGCAGCTGGTGGAGACTCATGGGTGGATACGGTACTTTTGACAGCCAGCGAACGTGATTGATGCCAGCCTCTTTCTGCCTGCATGCCAGGCGGAATGCGACTGATGGACTGTACAACAGTGCTTGGTGAACGGCTTCAATTGTCAATCATCAGTCTCCCTCGGTCTCATTATTGGGGATTAAGGTTTATGTATGTCTACCAAATGTCGAGTCGTAAAGTGACCCATCCGGCGGACCGTTTTTCCATGCGATCCCAGAATGTTACGCAGTTTATCTTGAATTTGTTGTCTCTGGATCTGGACGTGTACACATGAGGATGGAGGTGAGTACATTGGGAGATTGTCGTCGAGAAAATAGGAGAGTATTTATTACTCGACTCCACTGTGGGAGATTTTGATGATCTCCATGTCAATATTACCTCTTGTTAATAATGATTGTTGTTATCAACTGAAGTTCGATGAATTTGATTTGATATTCCGAGTTTCCTTTTCAGGGGTCCAAACCCAACCAGTAAATTCAGTAGGCGGTGGACAATGGCAGTATGATTTCACAGCGAAAAGAACATCAACAGCTTCAACATCATCAGCATTACCCAGGATTATTTATACTCACCAAGCATTCAGTCTCCTTCAATGGATTCCTCCTTGACAAATGTCTCACCACGATGACTCCGACTCACCCTCCGTGCTCTCCCGCGAGGCAAAACAGCCCTTCCCACCTCTCTGCGCAGATGACCTAGCTACAGCCATCCCGCAGGATGCTCACGACAACACCTTCCCAAGCGATGATCTCCCCATGACCTCGCCGCTGCAGGCTGGTGCCGACGGCGAGGAGGAGGATGAAGACGACGATGACGATGACGACGACGACCTAGACTTCCAATCTCACTACTCCCTCGACAACCAGTCGCTCTCCGATGCGTCCACCGACTCCGAAGGCGGGCAATTCCACGAAGACGGCCTTGCGATGCACCACGCCTTCCAACGCTCAACCAGTTCTCTACATGGCCCCAATACCTTCGCGCCCCCCTTCTACAACCGACCTCCTACTCCTCTCCCGCCGTCTCCTTCGCTCACGTCGCTATTACGCCCGCCCTTCTCCACCACAACCTCGCGACCTACCACCCCCGACAGCTCTGATGTGGAAACCCCAAATGACACTGAAGCTGCTGTCGCCAAGTCAGCGCGACGTGCAACAACCGTGCCGCGTGCCAGCCCCAAAGTTCCTACATACGAATATTATGGATTCGTTCTCTACCTAGCGTCATCGTTGGCGTTCTGTAAGTTTACATCTGCCGCGCAATGGAAGTAAGCTGTCTAACCGTATCAAAAAAAAAAAAAACACACAGTAATATACATCCTCTGGTCTTATCTCCCTTCTCCTTTCCTCCATCAACTCGGAATATATTACTACCCTAATCGCTGGTGGTCGCTCGCCTTCCCTTCGTGGCTGGTCATGTCCATCATCTATATCTACGTCGCGCTGGCGTCGTACAATACTGGTCACTTGACGCTCCCCATGAACAGTGTCGAGAATGTTGTCGATGAAGTTGCCAATGTTGCTGTTATCGATGGAAAAGCCCGCCGACGACCTGGCGGGTCTTCCAGGATGAGGCCTGGCGCTACATCCTACCAGATCATGAGGCCGCAGAATAGAAAGGTCAATTGGCGGGATATTTGGAGCGAGGGTACCGATGCTGTCATGGATATCCCCGTCGGGGGGGTGTGTGAGGTGCTATATGGCCAGGAACGCAATGACGATGAATTGCTTGGGGACGATGCTGTTGGCTTTGGAGGAAGTCGGAGATCGTCCCGTATAGGTCTGTAAATAGTGACCGCTTAATTGAATTAAGATACCCTTATCCAACAGGTGTGCTGGGGAAAGCTGATCTAGACACCTCTGCTTTATATTTCTCTTTCCATCCTTCTTTACCTTTTTTTTTTTTTTTTTTTTTGGTACATTTAGACCAGTCGCACTACAAGCAGAGATCGGTAAAAGCCTCCCTCCCTCTATTAACTGTCTTCTATCTGAAGTAGTTGACATTGTTGTATTTATGTACTAATATCATTATCCACAGGCTCTATTATTATATCTTTCACTTTGGGGTATACGAGATCATTCACCCTCCCCGGACATCTCAAGCTCTAATCCCTTTCAAATCACCAAGCTAACCCCCCTAGCACTCCTCTACGATGCGCCGTATTCGAAACCCGCCCCGCCAACCAACCCATCCTTTCTCCAACGGTCCCCGAAGAAGACCAATAACCAACGCCCCCGCCACAAGGGCCAGACACATCGTCCCGGACATGATCCAGCCCCCGCGCGCATAGACCTGGTTACCCACAGAAGTACCCATGAGCTGACCACAGAAGACCCCCACCATATAGCCTGTGTTGACACGGTTGCGAGCCTTCGGCGCGACCTTGTAGATGGCAGTGCGGTTGGCAATCTGCGTCATCTGAATCCCGAAGTCCTGCAGCACCGCCTGCAGGATGGGACCAGCGACGGTGAATGTGCCGGTGTAGGTGCCGACACTGATGCCCGTGATGGTGATGAGCAGACTTAGGGTCACGCAGAACGTGGTCACGTACTTGTCGATGAGGAAGCGCGAGTAGACCGGCCCGAAGAACATGGGGGTGAGGCCGGCGAGGGAGAAGAGACCGATGGTGAGGGTGGAGTAGTTGTATGGGTCCCCCGACAAGAGGAAGGTCAGCGTGGTCCAGAAGCTGGTGAAGGTGGCGGAGCAGAGGAAGCCGATCAGCGTGGCTTGCACGAGAACCGGCGAGCGCACGAAGTACCCCGTGATCGAGTAGAGGATTTGCCAGTAGTTGATGTCGGAGTTGGTCGCGGGATAGTCGGGCATGAATAGCCACAGCAGCGCGAAAATGAGAAACTGCACCCCGAGAGACAGCCAGTACACCACCCGCCAGTCCTCGCGGGATGCGATGATGCCGGAGAGTAGGCGGGCGAAGAGCATGCCTAGGGCGAGACCGCAGGTTACTAGGGATATGGCTGTTGCGCGGCGGGCAGGAGGGGCTAGATCGCCGACAAGAGGAAGCATGATTTGCTACAGAAATTAGT
Organism: Aspergillus nanangensis; assembly: GCA_015844325.1. Lineage (NCBI taxonomy): Eukaryota > Fungi > Ascomycota > Eurotiomycetes > Eurotiales > Aspergillaceae > Aspergillus > Aspergillus nanangensis. The sequence goes on along the minus strand of VCAU01000108.1, from coordinate 61,630 downwards.
TTGGATATTTCAGCAAAGATGGGAATATAAAAGCATACCGGAGTGACTGTCGTGACTGATGTGATGAAGCTAAGCGCGAGGAACACTTCAAATGACTTGGTGACGCATAGTCCAATCCAGATAGTGGCTGTCACAAAGTTTAGGATTAGCACAAAGGGTCTCCTTCTGAGCATGTCACCCAGAGGGCACAGGAAGATCAACCCCGCTGCATAGCCAGCTTGCGAACATGTCGGGATCAACGACGCTCGTTTTTGGGTGACGTCGAAGTATTCGGCGAGGATGTCTAGTAGAGGTTGTGCGTAATATAAGTTGGCGACCTACTTTTGGTGAGCTCGGCACCTTTTCATGGGTAAATTCATCTGGCTTTTCTCCTACCGTGAATGTTGTCGCAAAAGAAAATAGAAGATTCAAAAACAAATTGAACTTGGGTGGATTGTCTGGACTCCATTGACATCGAGAGGGTGTCCACAGTAAGACATTGAGAGCCGCGCGGACCTTATCAGGCGTCTGGAATTTTCCATCCCCAACCTAATTTTTTTTTTTTTTTTTTTTTTTCAGTCTCAAGTATCATTGGGTGAATATCGTCAAGGAATGCGCATGAACAGAGAAGATGTATATATTACCTGTGGTTCACGATGGTTGGGTCCCTGGGGAACATCTTGGCTCTGTTCTGGATGATGTTGTTTTTCCTCCATCGCAGGGAATTATGGACCTCTAGAAGTTACAGAAGAGGAGCGAAATTCTCTGCTCTTCAATGTCGCCAGCCCAAGAATCCCCGGACAACAAGCTAACGCCGGCTTCCCCACTCGGTCGACCATTGTTGAGGCGGGGTGTGTGGGGTTGGTTATCTGAAAGCTTCTGCGATAACTATGATGGAGATAGCCTCATACTGGACCAGTATCGATCAGACTGAGAATGTCCCGCAATGACACCTTCATGTTAGTATGTCTTCAACGGTCCATGTCAACTACCATCAATTAGTCTTGATTGTTGATGTGGTGTATCTTGAGATATCGGCATCCCGTTGCTATCATATCGGGTGTTCTCGGCTATACGGGAGAATGTCCACGGGCATTAATAAAAATGGACGGACATGTATCGTCCTGAGTCAGAATCCCATCTAATAAGAGTTAATAATAAGGAAACCTCTTGTAGTTAGTCTCTAATCAAGGCCAGTTCTACCTTTTCTTGCTTAATAGATGACCCCACCTCATGATGAGTACGTCATTATCCCACATCTAGCTTTCCTGGCTGTACTCTGATAGCCAGACCATAGCCTTGTTTTTTGTGTTATCAGAGCAGAAAAATGCACATAGGTCATTTGTGCAATGCAGCTTGTTAGCGATAAGGATTATAGCTTCTGATCTGCTATAATCCTTAAGTATGCTCAAGAAGATGGAAAGTCCAGCATGCCTGGGTCAGGGTCCATGATTACAAGTAATGCAAACGAATTATCCAGGCATAGGCTATGAGTGGGAACATTAAAACTATACCTACTATGTAAGCCAACCCTCGTTGTTAGAGGTTGGGAAAAAAATGATCTCACTGAATCTCTTGTGTGTTTTGGAACTAGGAACAGGGGGAGAGAAAAGCAACATCTTTTTCGATGAAGGGACAAAGAAATGATCTCGCTAAGCCAGGATGAAGGGGATACAGAGGAGACAGGGGTTACTGCAAACACCTCATCAAACGAGAGAAAATATATGCTCTTATCTTAGAACATGAGGGACATAGAGAAACCAAATAAATCTATGATACTTTTTCTTCTTCTTCCTTAGATTGGTAGATATACTACAAAGGGGAACTTGGGTGAACGTCAACAGGAGTTAGTACAAAGAGATTTTGGACCCAACCCAAGCCCCAAACTCAGTATTCCCCGCACACCCTTGTAAGATGTGACCAAAATGGTTAAGCCAAACAAAGACGTAAGCAATAGTAAGCAAAGAGATAAGCAATAAGCAAAGTGGTAAGCAGCTTATCTTGTGGATTTATGGAGCAACCCTTGCCTTACTGCTCAAGTGGTATCCATCCTAAATCCAGTGCAGGAAACGATCATCTTGTTTAATATACCGCTATATACTCGTTATCGATCTGGATGTCTGATACACCTGAGCGGATTGTTGAGTTCGCCTACGACAATATTACAGAATGGTATCTGCAGTGGGTCGAGCGCCAAAAGTCGCCGCGAGAAAGATACACCAAAATGCTTCTAGACAAGCTGCCACCTTCACCCTCCATCTTAGAGCTTGGTTGTGGTCCCGGGATTCCTATTTTAAAAATGCTCCTCGACCATGGCGCTCAGGTGGTCGCAAATGATATATCCACCAAGCAGATCGAGATGGCCAAGGCCCGTTTCCCCAAGACCACGCTGGTTGCCGGCGACATGACTACCCTCACTTTCGAGCCTGGGAGCTACCATGGGGTAATAAGCTTCTACTCGCTGTTCCACCTTCCACGATCCAAGCTTAAGGCCATGATCACCCAGATTCATGCTTGGTTGAAGCCCGGGGGGGTTTTTGCGTTGAATCTTGCGACTATCGATGAAGAAGAAATCCACGGCGAATTCATGGGATATGGAATGTTCTGGAGCAGCTATGATGTGAATGGGAATCGAGCAATGCTAACAGAGATCGGATTTGATCTTTTGCATGTGGAAGTATTGCAGGCAGGCGATGGAAAATTAGGGGAGGATGATCCCGACTTTGATGCTGAATTCATGTGGGTGGTGGCACGAAAGAAAGAATCTCCTATATAGTGGAATAATGTAAGGATTATTAGAAAGTCAACAGAACGTAAAGCAGGATACATAAGTACCAGACAGTTTACTTCGAATAATACAGACTAAATTTGCGCCCCCCCCTTTTCTCGCATGCTCTATGTTGTCAATTTTGACACAATCTTCTCAGCTAAAGTGAGGAGAGAAGAGGCATTGACAATATCCAAAGTGCTCAATGTAACATCGAGCTTGTGACGGACCCAATTGCGCAGCTCGACGCCCGACAACGAATCAAGTCCGTACGACATGGGTGACTTACCCGGCTCTACTTCCCCACTGAGTCGAAGAATGCGCGCGAACTGTAAACAAATGACATCAATGCAAGCTTTCGTCAAGCTTGCAGTGTCTGCCCCTGACTTGTGTAAGGAGCGCAGAGCGTGAGCTCCTTGATCGATGTCGTCGCTGTCGCTGCCACCGTCTGCGCCGCTCTTGCTTCCAGCGCGACGGAAAGACCACAAATGGCTAAAGCGAGGATTGAGAGACGTGTCCGATCCATCCTGCGGATATGGATATGCGATTCCAGTCACTAATTGAGCGGATGTCTCCTTGTGGAGCGGAGAATGTATATCTTGCTGAAACACGGAGTAGGTGAAGATGCGGCGTAGCATGGCTTCGCTGATGGGGATCCAGTGGGCTCGGTTGATCTTCGCATCCAGACCCGTTTCATCTTCTGCAACATATCCAACATCTTCGATCAGTCCAAGGTCGACCGAGTTGGCACACAGTCCCTGGCGCTGGCGCCAGCTAGCGAAAGCATCGAGAAATGTATTGGCAGCGGCATAGTTGGCTTGACCTACACGACCTGCAATACCCGAGGTGCTTGAGAGCATGGTGAAGAAGTCTAGAGGTTGTTTCAGCAGTTCTTGCGTTGCATTGTGCAGGTTCCATGTGCCCTCGACCTTGGAATAGGTTGTGTTCTGGTACTGATCCTTGGTCATCGACTCGTAGCTCGTGTCCTGTGCATAATCGTGTTAAGTTCAGAAGTGGGAGCCCAAAGTGTGGGCAATGTATGGACTTACATTCAACGCCATGGATGCCTGGACAATGCCACCAAGTCGTGGGGCGGTGTTTTGCACCAAACCTTTTACAAAATCAAGGTTCCCAACGTCACCCTTGGCCTCAGTCACCCGGCATCCATACGACATGCAGCCTCGCACAACCTCAGCCGACGCTTCATCGCTGATGCCGCTGCGACTGCTAACAACGATGTGTCGAGCACCATGTTGCGCCATGTGTACGGCCAATGTGCTGCAGAGGCCCCTCAGTCCGCCCACGATGAGATACGAGACATCTGGTGATAGCCTGAGTTTACGGACGGCTGGCCGTGTGGGCACAATAATCTCGCTGTTATTCTTGTTTGTTATTACGATCTTACCAACATGACGCCCAGTGCGAATGAAAGCCAGGGCTGCGGGTACTTCTTCGAAGCCGAAGGTGGTGACCGGGTGAATCGGTTTGATGTGGCCGGCGTTGATGAGAATGAAAAGTTCAGTCAGGAGCCTGGATGGGGTTTGCAGTCAGCGCGGCTGTACCAGATAAAGAGAGAGAGAGAGAGAGAGAGAGAGAGAGAGAGAGAGAGAGAGAGAGAGAGGACCTTGCTACTATTGGCTCGTTAAAGTGCTTGGTGTAAGAGAGATCAACAGCACGGAATGAGCAGTTCCTGTCGAAGGGTTCCATGGCCAAGGTGTTTCGGTCTACAATGTCTCTCTTGCCGATCTCGACCATGGTGCCTCCATCTGCGAGAATTCTCCACGAAGCATCAAGCAGTTCGCCGACCAGGGAGTTGACAATGGCATCAATGCCACGCCCGTTGGTCTGTCGCATGATTTCGCTGGCGAATTTGGTGCTACGAGAAGAAAACATGCGGCTTCTTGAGATGCCGTATTCTTTTTCCAGAAATTGTCGCTTCTCCTCTGTGCCCACAGTCACGTAAATCTAAGTGGTAAAACAGACAGGACGTGTTAATTGCAAACTCATCAACCTGGAAACACTCCAGTGAAAGGGTTGGCTTACCTCTGCCTTTTTGTGCCGAGCAAGCTCGATGCAAGCGATTCCGATACCCCCCGTGGCAGAGTGAACGAGGACAGACTAGTATAGTTGTGAGCGCGAGTCGTCTAACAATATTGCGCATCCAGATCCGCTTACCTGTCCTTCTTGCAACCCTGCCAAGTGATACAATGCATAGAGAGAGGTTAGGTATACACAGGGAATAGTCGCAGCATCCTCGTAACTCATCGTATCCGGGATAACGTGGCAGCGGTCGGTATGAACCCTGATGCGGTTGGCATGACTGCCCTGTTTGAGCATACACACACGATCGCCAACACGAAACTTTTTCACTGCTGGCCCGAGTCGCCGAACAACACCAGCACACTCATAGCCAAGGCTGTATTCGTTATCTGGAACGATACCCATGGTTACGGCAACATCCTTGAAGTTGACGCCGACGGCCATGATTTCAACCTCGACATGATCCTCCTCCACGGCGGGCGCTGATACTTCAGTCTCGCACCAAGACAGGCCCTCGAGGGTTCCCAGCTGCTCAGCCCGCAGTTGGACCTGCACATCATTGCCATGGAAAGATTTTGGAATGACTTCTAGCCCGTTAGTCTCCGCACGCTTAAACTCGTTGATGGGCCCATCGGGAATGATTCTCTGGATGTGCAGCACGCCTTCACGCTCCATGATCTCGCTTTCGGTCAGCGCACCTGCCGCTAGCAATCGGAGCACTTGGTCGATAGCGAGCTCCATTGCACGGCCTGTGCTGCATTGCACATCTAAGATGGTGAGGTTGGCCCCATGATCTTCTCGGCGAGCCACACGGAACAAACCATAAACCAGGGCATTGTCTGGATCAGTTGCAGAGGAATGCGCCCCCTTTGTGACCCAGAGCAGTGGGTTACCAGAGCTGACCAGCGTCTTAATGGCATCCCATTGATCTTCCGTGGCATGTCTAAGCAAGGGGCTAAGTAGGTCGTCCAACATAAGAGTAATTTCACCTTCTGCAAGCCCGTGGAACGGGGCTGAGCGCTCCACCACCAGCCACCCTGCTGACTCAAGGCTGGATCGAAGTGGTGCCGTCAGCACGAAGTTGGGGTTGTCGTCGCCGTCGTTGAATCGAGGGATCATGAGCGTTCGCTGGCTGATAGATTTGACCTGGGGTGACCCAGTTGCAGCCAAGAGATAGGCCGATCGTCCATCTTCAGTAATCTCCCCAAGCTCTATGGGGCCTGCAACGTTGTTATGCAAGAGGTGGTCATGAGTCCAAGCAGCCGAATCCATGGAGCTGGGAGTCTTCCCATCCTCTTCTGACCTGGAGGATCCTGCAGCTGAACCTGCTGATGCTGTTTGCGAGGTTTCGGAAGTGGTGATGAGGTCAAATCTATCCGATTCGCCTCCAGTAGTCGCACGCACCACAAGCGTGAAAGCATCGGCAGACAGTAGGGCGGAAACATTGTGTAGGATCTCCTCAGCAGTAGACGCTATCTTAGAAAGTTTGATCAAAACCAGGTCGTAGGGCTCAGGAGGTGGCAGTATGTCGAGACCTTGTTTGTCCCGGGCAATGAGGAGGATTGCGTCATTTTCCTTGCATTCGTACTTAGCTGACAGCCCGGCCAGATGATTGCTGTTCAATGCACCGAAGTTGTGCGCAGCGTAAGACTGTCTGTACGCCGCGTTGATAGGATCAAACCATAAGCTCGACACATCTTCTTCATCAAGATTCACCTCCAAGATCCTCAACGCAGGCTTTTTGTAGGCAATGAGATCGATGACTCTGTCAAGCCTAGTGCCTGAGGTTTCGGGGTCCAGGCGCAGCATCTGGTCCTGCGTCAAGAGTGAGACATCTGGTTCCCACTTAATCTGATCAAACGTGTGAGGATCAGGATTCGGAGGTACATCCAACTTGATGTAATGGAGACCTGTGATGCGAACCATCAGAGCACCGCTCTGGGAGTCGAAGATGGAGCTACTAGCAACCCAGGACTTGTCCTCGTCCAGTCGGCCTCGTCCCGAATATACTGAGCTGGCATCCGCAATCGCATCGCTAAGTTCAGGTGGAAGCTTGTTGATGATGACTTCGTCTACGATTGTTGGGATCATGACATCTCTGACATTTACGATATCTCCTTCCATGTTCGCTGGGATGGGAGTTTGGAAGCAGCCATCAAGTGCAGCCGGATGAACTGGATAGTAAGACTGGGGCGAATGGGCCGAGTCTGGTGGCTTCATCGTGAGGAGCACACGGCACGCACGTACGCCACTTGTCGATTCCACCTGCAGCATTCTCTTGAAGACAGGCCCAAAGCCCATTCCAATGTCACTGGTAGCCTTGTACCACCGTTGGACCGGGACGGTGGATGTCGGGGCGATGAGATTCTGCGAAACGTCGTCGACAGCATCTTGGGTACGAACCAGACCGAAACAATGTTCCGCATTAACGTCTGTCGTGTCAGGCGTGGAAGAAATGCGAAATTCGTGCCAGTCACTGCTACCGAGGACTTTCGTGAGGGTAAGCATCATGCGGACGTCCCTGTTCTCCTCCACCACCATTGCTCGCTGGAAGCGTACATTGCGGAAGCAATAGCTGAGCTCATTCGGGCTTGAAGGACACTTGTCAGGGTTGAGGGCACGGAGCTTCTGGAAGAGTGCCTCTACCGCTATGGTCAGGTAACCGGCGGCGGGCATGATAGCATCGCCTCCCATCTGATGCTGCATGATCCATGGTACGTTGCTGGCGTCAAGTCGATTGCGCCAGACCGGACTGTGCCAAGGAGCGCCGAGCACTTTACTTCCTAGAAGATCGTGAACCGGGAATTTCCTGAATCGCCAGTCCTTGCTGGCGGCGCTCTCATGCCAATATTTGACAGCGTGGTTCCATGAATAGTTGGGAAGGTCCACGATAGTACGGACCCTGGTCGTCTCGTTGTACCGATTGACCACGCCCAGGTCAACATTGGCACCTCGGATAAAGAGGCGACCAGCAACATCAAACAAGGCCTTTCTAGCAGTGGCCCCGCGATTCCACGCAGTGCAGTATGTTATGTGTCCTGCATTGGTCAGAGATTTCAAGACCTGCCCAACGGGCCCCCCTAGAGCACCAGCCGGCCCAAGTTCGACGATGATATCCGGAGAGTCTTGCTTGATCATCTCTTTAAGTGTGGAATCAAAACATACGGGCGAGATCATGTTGGTTTTCCAATACATCGATCCCGTTCGCGTCTCATTTTTGAGGCCGGTCACCGAGGAGAACATTGATATGCCAGATTGCGAGCCATCCTGGCGCCCAAACTCTTGATCGTTGTCGAGAAGCTGCTGGTAACCTTCAGCGGCCGCCGCCATGAATGGGGTATGGTATGCCATGTCGACCAGCAAAGCTCTTGCAAAGTGACCGGCTGCCTTGAGCTCCGCCTCTATTGCCTTGAGAGCCGAGATTCTCCCCGAGATGGTGAGACTAGTAGGACTATTGTAGCATGCTATGAATGCATCGCCGGGGTGCTTCTCCACGAAGGGCGCGACGGCCTCGGCGCCGACCCCAACAGCAAGCATACCTACATCGGTTTCCATCTGGTCACTGATATTCTTAGCCGCTTGGCCACGGTAGAAAGCGCACTTGATACAATCCGCACGCGACATCCAACCTGCGGCGTAGGCTGCGGCGCCTTCTCCGGATGAATGTCCAAGAACGCCGGTGGGTTGGATACCCCACGATCTCAAGACATCTACCAGACACAGTTGAAGCGCCGCGACAAGTGGTTGTGCCAGGTCGGGCTGGCGTACGTGGTCGGCAGAGCGATCTTCCGTCAACTCGGAGATAAGAGACCACTCCGGTGGATTTGGTAAGGACTGAAGTACTTCATCCAAGTCTTTCAACGTAGAGCGAACCCATGGAACAGCTTCTACCAGAGCCTTGCCCATTCGGGGCCATTGAGCTCCTTGACCCGTGAACAGAAACCCAACCTTTGGTGCCTTAGGGCTCCTCTTGGCAACAGTAAAAAGATTCTCGTGAACATCCGTGGTTCGCGTGGACACAAAGGCGCGATGGAACAGCCGTGTACGACGCTCGGAGAGTGTATATGCCACATCTGCTAGATTGACTTTTACCCTGGGATTCATTAGATGGGCGCAGAGCGCTCGGGTGTTGGCGGCAAGGCTGGAGCTGTCGTTTGCAGAGACAACAAGTGTATACATCTGACTGGCGCCGTCATTGTCGTCGTCATCGTCCAGTGTGAAATCAAGATTTTCATCGCGATATGAGTAGGCATGATTTACTCTCTGCTCTGCTTTGGCCGCCTCGACTATCGCATGCGCGTTGGAACCGCCAATCCCGAAGGAATTGACAGACGCTCTCCGCAAGGCGTCCTTGGGCCATGGGATTAAGGTTCGTGTCGCCTTCAACTTGTTTCCAGCGAAATCAACTGTAAAAGGAGAATGTAAGCAAAGATTCTCCGTGTTTTGTCCATTTGAACTTACTTTTAGGACTCGGGTTCAGGAACGTGGGATTGCCGGGAATAGCCCCCTTCTCGACAGCGAGGACCGCCTTTATAATCCCTGTTAATCCAGCAGCTGGCTCAGAATGGCCCACGTTACTCTTTACAGACCCTATGATCAGCGGACTGTCGGCAGGGCGGGTGGCAGAGAACACAGATGCGACTCCGTCACTTTCTGCGGCATCACCTGCCTGCGTTGCTGTTCCGTGAAACTCAAAGAAGGCAGTCTGATTGAAGTCAGTGATACCGGCGTTCGCGTAAGCCGCTCGAATGGCCATTGCCTGGGCATCCGCGCTTGGGCTGGCAATGCCCATTGTTCGGCCGTTATGGTTCGAGGCGGTACCTAAAACCACCGCACGGATAGGGTCTGAATCACGAATTGCAGACGACAGTCTCTTAACGATCACTGCGTTTACCGCCTCAGCCTTGACGTAACCGTTCGCAGCGACATCGAAAGTATGACATAACGCCGTTGGCGAGTGTGCTCCTCCAACCCCGCCAGCATCAATCAGGTGTTCCGGACTCAAGTATATATTGGCAGCGGCCACAATGCCCATATCAATGGTACCTGATCGCAGAGCCTGACAGGCGAGGTCCAGGCCAACCAGGCTACTGGAACAGGCAGTGTCAAGGGTGATGCTAGGTCCGTGAACGTTTAAAAAGTGACTCAAGCGGTTGGCCAGAATGGTGCGTGCAATTCCCAGCCCGTGTCCAGGAGCTCGGTCTTCTGGGTCACGGGCTCCCATGTCTCCATAATCGGAGGCGTAGCTGCCAACGTAGCAGCCAACAAGTTGGTCATTGATCTTATTCAGGGAAATACCAGCATTCTCTAAGCCTTCGTAGACCACCTCTAGCATCTGCCTCTGAGCAGGATCCATAGCAGTAGCCTCGGCCGCTGGTAGTTCAAAGAAGGTGGCATCAAAGTCGGCCAAGTCAACATCTTTGAGAAACATGCCACCGGACTGGCGCATAGTCCTGGGTTTCAATGACCCGTCATAATGGGCCGCATGGTTGAATCTTGACTCTGGCACCTTGTTGTATGCGACTTCACCTCGTTCCAAAAACTCCCAGAATTTGTGTGGCGAGTAGTTGCCACCTGGGAGTCGGCATGCAAAGCCTACAATAGCAATAGGCTCTCGGAGGTCTTGTATTGGTTCGGTCATGTTGTGTATAAGAAGATATTTAATTTAAAGACTCGACTCGAAGGTTGATCGAACGTGCTTAACACGATTTAGATAAGAAATGTAACGAGTCCAGTCCAGTCGAGCCTAGTTGTGCTGTAGGTAACCACTAATTATGGAACGGATCTATACTTAAGGCAAAAGCCTTGGATGTAGATGATATGCGGTAAACAGTAATGCTAATTAACATTAGCGCACTTGACGGTCAGGTTGTAAGGAGTAGGTAAGCAATTTTTGACTATTATTTTTACTTTTCGTAATCATTGACCTTTACTAGACATCGGCAGTAATATCGTGTAGCCATGGCGCTTATTATGGGATGGAAAAAAATATACATACATAGTAAGTGAATAAAGACCTGCTAGGAAATACTCTATACGGCTGATATTGACATTCCTATAATTTCTTGCTTACTTTCTTATTCGCCTGCTTATGGATGAGCTAACTTATACGACCTGATCTCGTTTATCTAGTTAGTGAATTGACCAATGATTCAGTCACCTGTTGGCTTATGTAGATTGATTGATAAATCAATTAATTGTTTCGGGTCATCAATGAACTCGCGTGTGTTACGAACTCCCTTCACTCCCGTGGGAACCCCCGTGAATATTTCTGGATATAAATCATTAGTTCGTACATCTGGTATGGCTTACGGCCTGATGTAACAGTAGAATCAACCTTGTCATGTATTCGATGGGGGAGAAGTCCCATTCGACCAACCAACAAGGAAGAGCATGCTCAAACATGTTACCAAGACAAGGTTTTAATTTTGTTTGAAAGTCTCATTTAGTCCGCGGTAACATCTGAGCGCTTGCGTAGCTTAGTTGTTTTAACTATACAAAGGGTGGAGCTACGTCCCAGACACTGCCAAAGTAAACGAACACGAATCTGACAACATGTACTTATAATTTGGACATTTCCTGGCTCGATCTGTTTCTCATTTCACTTTCCTCGACGGGCCTCGATGTTGGAAATATTTGAGTGCTGCCTCCCTTTCTCAAATATAGCGTCGACCTCTTCGAGAGTTTTGCCTTTGGTCTCAAGCCAAAAAAATACCTGCAACAGCATGGTTAACGGCAGTGAGCTAACGAGTTTTGTTCGAACATACCACAATTAAAAGGACGATGACGTCCCAGCTTCCGTTGATGATGTACATCTTCCAACCAATATTCTCCAAGGCAATGGGCATGATAAATACTAGTAAGAGTCTGCTCTGCTGTTTAGTACCACGCCGTCGGACATGAGAAAAGACACACCTACGTTAGGCTGCTCAGCATGAATGAAGAGAATGCCACGCCATTTGCTCTAATACGATAATTCATGACCTCGGTGGGATACAGATAGATCAGCGGTGTCCAGGCCAGGGAGTAGAAACCCTGGAAGAGGAAAATCATGACCACATTGCCATATAAAAGGCTGTTAGACGTGCCGTTGGGACCTTTATCGGCGTATACCTTAGTGAGACCCCCAATGATGAAAAGACAGGTGGTAAGCAGGCTCTGGCCAACAAGAGCTGTAGGACGCCGACCCCAAGAAGTGACTAGATATGTGCCCACCAGGCAACAAAACAAACACCACGCGTTTAGAACAAGGTTGATATGTAGTTGAGCACGACTGTCAGTCAGTCCAGCAATGCTGAGCTCCGGCCCCAGATAGAAAAGACTGATGAGATTTCCAACCACAGTGGACAGGGGCCCAACGGAAGTTCCGATCAGAAACCTCCTTCGCAGAATCTGGTCCTTGAAAATTTCTCCGATGGAGCTCTTGCATTCTTTGTCCGATTCCAGGGCACTCGCAATCTCCTGGTAGATGGTGAGCACAACCGGGTCGGAGATATTGCCGTTGGCATTTGTTTGTGCGACAGCGAGGCGAGCCTCGTCGAAGTAACCCTGGTGCTGAAGCCAACGGGAACTTTCGGGGACAAACGGCAAAATGAGAATGCAAAGCAGAGAGAAGAGGCCTTGGATAAGGGACGGCACTCGCCAAGCCCAAGAAGTCGCCCAAGTACCAGTCCCGAGGCTGATTCCGGCCGCCAGGATTGCCCCAATCCAATAAAAGTCGTTGAGGGATCCCACCCCCCATGCTCGGAACCGACTAGGGAAGCTCTCGGAGAGGTACACGCCCCCAGCAATCCCAGAGGCGGATGCCCCGAATCCGATGACAATGCGACCAACGACGAACGTGGCGATATTTTGAGCGGCGGTTTGCATCGCCACACCAAGTATTGCAATCAGGCTGCTCCAAAACATAGCCGGTCGTCTCCCGAGCCTGTCCGCTATCATGCCCGCGAATATCGGTCCAAGAATACCGCCAATGAAGATCGAAGCAGTATTCAGGCCTGTTGTTGCCGCATCAAGCCTGAAATAGTTATTGTATGCAGGCATGATGTTGAGCGCATTGAGCAGCGCGGTATCGTAGCCAACTGTCTGTGTAAATTTTTTTTTTTTGGTTAATCTTTGCATATGATACAATTGGGTAGGGAACATACACAGGACTGCACAAACGAGCACATGATAAGTAGGAGGGATAAAACCAAAGTAGACTCTGGCACCCACGCGGGCAACCATGTCCCGGTAGACGTTTTGCGTAGCATCTTCAAGGTCACAGTTGTGTCTAATGACAAGGAAACAGAATTGAAAGGGATAAATATTCAGGTGAAGGGTAGATGTTTGTTTTTACCGAGATTTCCAAAGAAAGTGAGCTTATGTGTGTGAGATAAGCCGGTGTTTATGGAGTGATTTCTAAATACTATGATACTAAGAAGTATGATTCCTTATAGAACACATTTACGATAGTCTACTTGACTATAGCCCTACCAAGGCAATCTATAGAGCAAACTAACTTATGATCAATTACTATTTGTTTCTTGCGTTTCCCTGTGTATCGATAGCAACAAATGTTTGGCGTAGTTATGCAAGTATTCCCGCCCCCTTAGTCGGCATTTTAGGCAGCAGAAGCCCTCTGCTGTCAGCACCAGTAAGTACATTTCAAGGGATTACAAGTCCAAAGGCTCCATATAAGACTTGGTGTGTTGTAGATTACTGCTTCCTGCAATTAGTCTGCAGACAATGGTAATACATAATCATAGTAATATTGCTTTGGGGGCCGGTTCCGTACGCTCCAACTGCTTACATGCAGGACGATTAGTTCTTATTATCATTTGATTATTTCTATGATAATCGCCGTGTTACAGTTTTCTACGAAGTTCCTATTGCAGATGAGATTGAGAAGCCCCGTTCCTCGTTTGAAACTTCACTATGTCTCCAGCGACGAGCCGTCGAATAGTGAAATGCAAAACAATTGATGGGGTCTCACTAGAAGCATGGCTCTGGGAGGTTGAGGGTCCCGCGCCCATAATCGTCATGACTCACGGTGTAGGTTCTCACAAAAACCCAACAAATGAATAAATTGACACCGTTGGATGGCAGAAACTGATCACTAAGTACTATTACGACAGCTCAATTGCGTGAAAGAATGGAGTCTTGAGGAGACAGCCGAGGCTTTCCAGAAAGCAGGCTACAACGTCCTGTTGTACGACCCAAGGGGCATTGGAGGTAGTGAGGGGCTCCCCAGGAATCAACCTGATCCGTGGCAGTATTCCGAGGACATTTCAGGTATGTTTTACTGCCATGCTGGTATGACGTTTGATTGACTGGCAGTGATGGGCTGATGTTATGTTCATGACCCCAAGACGTCGTCACCTACGCAAGTACACTCCCCACCGTTGACTCGCAGCGTATTCTACTTTGGGGGATATCCTTCGGGGCTAGTGTGACTGCATGCGCTGGTGCCGTGGATCCTCGCGTGGTAGCGATTCTGATGGTCGCGCCCATTTTCAAGTTCATTCGGACGGACAAGCGGCGGAAGTTGTTTACGCAGCTCATGAAGGACCGGCAGTCTCAGATCAGAGGCAATGAGCCTTTATACCTGCGTCCTTACGACGCCAACGGGGAAAACCCCGCGGGCTACGGTGGCTCCGGGGGGCAAGGCGCCAAGGAAGCGTTCACGCTGATGGAACTCGGGGCTGAGCGCTATGGATACCGCAATCGCATCACACTGCAGACATTCCACAAACTGGCGCTGTTCCGCCCCCAGAACTTCCTACAGGAGATGTTACTCGACAAGCCCATCATGATGGTGGTGCCAGAGAATGATACCATGTCATTGCCAGAGGACCAGCTGGCAGCCTTTGCGGATTTCAAGTGTCCAAAGGAACTTTACATGGCTGAGAATAAAGGCCATATGGATATTTTATCGGGAGAGGAGTTTGGGGGGAATATGTCTGCGATGATAAATTTCTTCAATTCAGTTTCACGCGAAGAAGATCTTGTATGACGGCTATAGTTACCAGGTAGTCAGTTCACTACAATGTTTTGCAGTTGTTGTTTTTGTTGCCGTAGAAAGGAATGGCAGGGAAGCAGTACGGCTATGAGATACTATTACTGATAACATATAAGCTCACTAATAACATATATTATCATGCTGAACTGGTGCCGCTCCCCTCATTCGAGCCCAGTAGAATAGTATGGGGGATGTGTTCCATGGCCCGTTTGCTTCCTGGTTCATGACCATGCTGCGTAATAGCCACCCTATTAGATCACTGCAATACGTTAGTCAATTGATCACAACATGTTTCAAGTCATCCAACTCGTTATCCAGCCCATGTGTACGCACGGCGCTTTCGTTGGCCCCTGCTATTCATATTCCCAGGTACTGTGGCGAACGCTTGGCTTGGAATGCATGCAAAGCCTCGACGCGGTCTCTGGTTCCCAAAATAGAGGTATAAGCGGCATTTTCAGCGCCTTCATCTGCTATCGCTAGAGCGCTCAAGGCAGCCCGAACGGCAATAGGACCTCCGGCACAGACATCGCGAGCCAAGGACAATGCACTGGCCAGAGCTAGGCTTCTGACTGCGCCCAAATCTGCGCAGTCATGTTCGCCAGAAAACACAAGCCGGTTGCATAAACCCATTTGAGCTGCTTCCTTGGCCTTGACACGGCGACCTGTAAGGATCATGTCCAGTGCGTGTGACGGGCCGACAACTCGAGGTAGTCGATGGGTCCCACCAGCGCCAGGGATAATCGCAAGCTTAGTCTCTGGCAAACCAACGATGGCATTACCAGAAAAAACTCGGAGATGGCAGCAAAGAGCCAGTTCCAGGCCGCCACCGAGGGCCAAGCCGGATACACAGGCAATCGATGGGATGGGCAGCGATGCCAGCTTGGAGAAGACGCGGCGGAGCTCCGTTAAAAAGTGGCTCGTTTCATCAGGACCCATGTTGCTCCTCTCTTTGAGATCAGCTCCAGCACAGAAGACATTATCGTTTGTACTGGCGATGATAACGGCTCTCACTTGGCTCTGACCTGCCTTGGCGTAGACACAATCCAGCTCCCGGTCCAACTCTCGCAGGAGCTGCCTGGATATCGCATTGCTTGCCATGTGTCTGTTCAATTCAATGATGGCAATTTGTCCAACATGCGGTGCTTCGACGCTGCTATACAGGACCATGGGAGATAGCTGAATTGGCTCTGGTTCTGTTGCTACCATTGCTGTTGTGGCTGCTGCCTCCTTGTTTGTCAGCACCGGATGACAGCTATTGTTGAAAATAGACCCATCGGTGCCGTTATTGGGTAGACTTCGAGAATGAGAATGTGCGTTGATGTCATCTGAAAGGGCCTGACGCTCTGGGAGACACGGGGCCGTACCGCCGACAACCTTCAAACTGGTTTGCTTACCTGTATAACGAGTCCATACTTCATCAACTTCGAGATATCTCAAAGTATTAGCTGACTCTGTAACCATGAATTCACATGAGCCATCTGAACACATTGGCATTACTATCACTGATCCTATTATCGTGCCTCGGGCCGGGTGGCGAAAGACCTTGACACGGCCGTCCCCCAAGGTCGGACCAAAATCCATCTCGTGGATATTGAACTTGAAATGACTGGTGTATACGACAGCAGACGAGGCCAAATCCTCTTGAAAGCTCAGGCGAGTGTGGTTCTCCAGTCGAATTCTCTCCATCAACGCAACGAGATCTCGGATCCTGTCCGCTGTCACTGCTTTCACATCCGCGCGCAGTATGCGAGCAGCAGCACGGAGGCCGGTTTGCGGGTCCCTCAGCGCCTCAAATGGCATATCGCTCCGCATGATGTAAAATGCGTTTCCAAAGTAAGGCTCAGGTAGTTCAAGTAGGGCACGACAATCGACTGGCTGGCCAAATTTGGCTACAGCATCGGCGGAGAGGGCTCCCGCACGATGCCGAGCAACCAAGATACTTCGCCAGATGAGCGCGGCGATTGCATCACCGGTGGAAATCCAATCAGGGAATGTAGGGGATGCCGCCTTCTTCAGGTCTACCAGAGCGTCGCGACTGATGCGAAAGGTTCTACAGGCTTGTTCGACACCTGTGATATTACCGTGGGCGAATGCAGACGTCGTAAAAGCGGGATGGTTCTCTATGGCGCCGATTCGGCCGTCGCCTGAGACCAGGACTGTCCGGTCCGAGAACCATTTCTCTTTGGTCGTTTGCAAAGGATGTCTGATCTCGCCTGCATGGGCTTTGCGAAGATGATCTGCGAAGATCTTGACGCACTCAGTCACCCCGGTGCCGTCAATAACTGTGTGAAGAATCTGTATAACGAGGATGATGCCGCCTTGAATGAAGTTGACACGAAAACGGCAGACATCGACAGGCTCTTGCTGGATGTAGATGACATTTGGCAAAGAACAGAGCTGGTCGGCATCAAACAGATCCTGAGAAAAGTTTGCCTCGGCTAGATCGGCGTAGGAGATCTGATCACTGAGGTCTTTCACATCAAGATAAGCGTGTCCATTTGATGATATGTTCCGCAGCCATGGGCGATCGCCTTCTTCTTCCGAGTTGGGTACCACAGATCCTGCAAGAAAGGGCACCCGCTGTACAGTGTGGTGCAGCGCGATATGCAGTTGATCCACAATCTGCTCTTTGTCTATGTGTGCTGGAAGAGCGAAACATAGCATTCGTTTCGAATGAGTTGGCGGATAAGTCCGATCCCAATACGATAGTTGGAGGTCAAAAGGAGGGCCCGAGATGGCAATGGACTTGTCCATCATGATTGTTGTTATTGTTGTCGTTGTATAGACCTGATGGTCCGATCTCAGCGATGTTATGGATTTGGAAGTTGATTTAGCACTACCTCTTTACCAGGATGATGAGAGGTTTACCTTTGCCCGCTAAGGATCTTCGGTCTACGGAATTACCAGGATTATTATCCAAGCCGTACCATGCTTATGCCCTACGATGACAGAAGACCAGTCGCATAAGCAACCTTTAAGCTTGGATTAGAATGTAATCATATACGTGCTCGTAAGCTGAACTCTAAGCTTAGCCTTTGTTGATTGATTACTCGTGCATTATCCATATTCCCCGGCCTCCTCCGCATAGGACAGCTATGTGAACAACAAGGTGTCTACACTGGGCTTCTCGATACACCCAATGAAAACAAACTAATATAAACGACGGCATGGATAGACAACCTCTTCTCTCATCGGAATCACAGCATACGCCATGCTACGAGGGCATTGTTCGGAGCTCTGATTTAGAACATCCCTCAAGTCAGAGCCAACAGGTTCCTCGAGATGGAGATCAAGACGAGGGTGGCGACGGACCAAAGGAAGATGTTGTTCCAAGTGCCAAGGCCGTATTGATCGTCGCTGCCCTGACCTCGACCTGCTTTTTAGTTATGCTCGACATGGCCATTCTTCCAACTGTAGGCAAAGAGCTCCTCAGCCTACCTCATTATGGACTAACCAAAGAACGAGCTAGGCCATCCCGCAAATCACCACGGAGTTCCATTCCTTAGGAGATATTGGTTGGTTTGGTAGTGCATACCTGTTGGCAAGGTGAGTTTGTTTCCACCGCCCGCCCCCCAGGTCAAACATCTAACAAGATAACTCAGTTCTACCATGCAGCCATTGACGGGAAAGCTTTACCTGAGCTTTGGATTGAAGGCAAGTCCAAGACTTTGGTTTACCCTGTATCATATCCTAATACATATGACAGCATACCTTTCTCACTTTTCTTGGGGTGTTCGAGACGGGCTCACTGCTCTGTGGTTTAGCACCAAGCAGCAAGTGGCTCATTCTTGGACGGGCCGTCGCGGGTCTAGGGGCTTCTGGTTTACTGAATGGGGCGCTCAGTATTATTGCCGCTATTGCTCCAATGCATAAACGTCCAGGCAAGGCTGACCCAAGCGTGTTATCTGGAAAGTGACGAAGCTAAGCAGTCAAATCTAGCACTCATTGGTTTTATGATGTTGAGTATGTCTCCAATAAAGTTGGAAACTCTGTTTCAGCTCTTAGAACTAACAACTGAATGCACTAGTTGGCCAGCTCGGCATGGTTGGCGGGCCGGCTCTCGGTGGTTTTCTTGTGCAATATACGGGTTGGCGATGGTGTAAGTCGGGGTATCCCTACTCACGCAGCAAAGTTTGACACAACCTCTAGGCTTCTATATAAATCTGCCAATTGGTGCCGTCTCGTCCTTAATTCTCTCTAGTCTTTGTATCCCAGATGGCTTTATTCGATCCACATCAAGGGCAAAGTTGGCCGTTTTTTTGAGCCTTGACCCAATTGGATTCGTCCTATTTACTGCGTTCACAGTCACGCTCTTCATAACCCTTCAGTGGGGTGGCAGCAACTACAAATGGACGAGTCCTGTCATAGTTGGACTACTATGTGTTTCAGTTCTCTTGCTTTCTATGTTTTCCCTGTGGGAGAGATCCGTCGTCGGTGAGAATGCAATGTTCCCATACTCGATGCTGCGGAGGCGGGTTGTCTGGGCATCCTGCTTGACCATATTGCTTTTACAAGGCTGTGCACTGATCTACTTGTACTACCTACCAATGTACTTTCAATCTGTTAAAGGTGAATCTCCATTATCGAGCGGTTTTTACAACTCTCCGGGTATCGGGAGTCAGATGCTGTTGGCCGCAGTGTCGGGTGTCTTGGGTAAGGTCTCCTAAAAAAAAAAAAGGAAGAGAACTATAACATGTCAGCTGCTAATGATAATAATTAAACAGTGGGGAGAATGGGATACTACCTTCCGTGGATCCTTGCAAGTGGAGTTATCGGTCTTGTTGGGTCAAGCTTAATATCGACCTTGACACCTGAGACCAGCCCTGCCGCCTGGATTAGCTACCAGATCATTGCTGGGATTGGGCGAGGGTGTGGTACGACGATGGTAAGCGATATTCATTGCGCATGCCGTTTGACCGAAGCTGACATGTGTCTCTTTGCTCTCTCTCTTTTTTTTTTAAAAGCCTATGGTGGCGACGCAAAATATCCTCTCACCGGAACAGATTCCGCTTGGGATGTCTCTGATAGCATTTTGCCAATCCTTCGGCGGTTCCATGTTCCTCGTGTTCGCACAAGTGATCTTTAACCACAGCCTTGTAGGTGGTTTGAAGAGATTTGCACCTACAGTCGATATACCTTCTGTGATCGATGCTGGAGCTGCTGGTCTACGCAATGTGGTGCAGCCCGAGGAACTGCCTGGCGTCATAAAAGCTTACAATTTAGGCATCACAAGAGAGTTTTACCTTGCAGCAGTTGCTTACATCGCAATGATTTTCTCAGCTTGGGGAATGGGATGGCATAGCGTCAAGAGGCATGGTTGAGCCATCTAAGCCATGGAGAGTGATGTTGTTTCAACTGCTGGAGGTATGATTAGATATGCTATCTCCCAATCAGGCCATCGAGATACATAGTATGAGAATAAAACAAATTGTCCAAAAGATTGGCAATGTAACATAGTAACAACAATACAAAAAATTCAATAAGTGCATTTGTCTACTTAAAGACATGGTAAACTGTATCAGTCTATCTTATTCAATTATTATTATTTTTTTTTTCCGAATTTAAACCTCATTACATTAATACAACCATGGGGTATGACACACTTGATTACCTTTCGATAGAATCTCGAACCATCACACCAGCATTACAATTCGAAGTCCACATCTCTCAGGCGATAGCTCAAGCGACACATGGGATGAAGGAGATTGCCAATCCCAAAATGAATGAATGTCGGGTTGTCTTGCTCATCATCCAACTTCCAATCATAGTTTAACAACAGGAAACAAAGTGCAATTTTCAGCTCATTGCTCGCTAGAAACCTTCCTGGACATCCGTGATCTCCATAGCCAAACCCCAGATGCTCAGGAGTCATCGAGGTATGCTGCCAATTGTTGGATTTCCCAGGTCGATTCCTCAACCTCCAGAAGCGATAAGCATCGAACTTCTCCGGTTCTGGATATAGGTCCGGATCGCTAAAGCGTCCTGCAATCCAGATGCGAGACCCCTTGGGTAAGACTGTGCCGTCCGAAAGTGTGACATCCCCGTACAAGTGACGGTTCACCGAAGCGGCCGATGCCGGATGCATGCGTTGCGACTCCTTGAGGAAGCTGTCCATCAATCTCATCCTATGCAGAGTAGTCCGCGTCCATCCTTCGATGTTCACCTCTTGCACGATTTCCTCTCGCAGAGGCTTGAAGAGCTCCGGATGCTGACAGAGATCGACGAGGGCCTGCGAGAGAGCTTCAGTCGTTGTGTGAATCCCAACAACACTCATGCCCAGCTGGCCTGCCGCATAGTCCATGTCGCGCGCTTGTGCTTGTGCTACCATCCATCCGATCATGTCTGTCATCTTCGGGGGCTTTCCTCCTGATGCGAGCGCGTTTCGTACCTCTGCTTTCCTTTTATCAATCACTGGCTGCACCATTCTGCGAGAATCACGGACTTGGTCACGAAGCTGCTTATAGAGCGGGTTGAACCAAAATGTTAGCAGGCGCCGTAGATAGGAACCCTGACGCATCGCCATGGACGCCTGAAATAAGTTCACCGTATGACTCTGCGCTATGTCAAGCCATTTGGGATTGCGACAGAGATCAGGACCAAGAAAGACCCTCGAAGAAAGGCGGGAGATGTAGTAGCCTGCCAGGGACTTGATAGGGACGGTCTGCCACTCTTTCTCATACCCGAAAATCTCCGGAGTCGCGAGCCTGGTTTCATCGACCAAGGCCTCTGTCACAGCTCCCATTGACTGCGTGAGGTTGATGCGGATAGCGTCGACGACTACACGTTCATGCTTGCTCAGAAATGTCATGCCATCAAACCCAGGCCAGCCGGCGAAATTATCACGCGTCTGGGTTTGGATCAAATTTGCCACCTCATTCTTTCGGAACTCCTCGGTGAAGTGATTTGGTAGCATAATCTGAAGGAGAAAGAGAATGTGTCAGCATCTGGACATCTTACTCCCAAAAGAAAGTTCCTCGTACCTTTGGGCCTGTTCCAGTCATCACCTGAAATGCACCCCGATGCGCCTTCAGTCCCTTTGCCATGACTCTAGGACCATGCTTCATCCATGCCTCCTTTGGACTTAAGCCTTCCTCCTCGAGACCCACGAGTGGGAAATCTTTCAATGGTCGTTCTGTGTCCGCCTGCTTCTTTAGATGATAGGCGATAGCAGATATCAGAGCAGCTGCTACAAATGGTAGATATGCCACAGTGATTTGATATAGCGCATGGTACACCATTTGCGGGGACATTCTGAACGATGAGATTTTACACTTGGATAGCTTGCTTAATTGTTTCAACACGACATGGGTTGATTCTAGAAGAATATGGATACACGTATCATTCTCTGTCAAAAAGCCAGCGCCGAAGATGGAAATGGTGAAATGATGGTAGGCATAAGTGTGTATGTGCGCGCTGACTTGTAAGCATGCTGACTGGCGATATTGCATAAGCGTTCGTGCTTATTTATCGCAACCCATGACGGTAGGCCGTTTTTACCTATACCCCTGTACCCTGTGATATGAGATCGACGAGGCTGAACTGAAAGCCATCCATCGTAAAAGGAGCCCGAATTGTTGTGTCTTGTCGCTTTAGATAGGTACTGAGCCTCGATGATGTTTGGGCAACATAACTCTATGAGTTTGATTTACATGTCTGGCCTAGCATCGCTGATATACTTGCTAGGGCTGGCTATTTATCGCGGTATGTAAATAGGGCTCTCCGACAGGATCTTATACTCTTAACTATGCTAATATTCACTATCCCAAGTGTTTTTTTCGCCGCTCTCTCGAATACCAGGACACAGACTCGCAGGTAAGACTGCACAATACTCCATAAGCACCATGAATCAGGAATTGTAACAGTGTCCCAGCGTTAACTTACTGGTATGAGACGTACTATGAAGTCTACAAGGGTGGGCAATACTTTCGGGTAATTGATGAAATGCATGCCATTTATGGTCAGTCAGCATCTCTCCCCCCTCCCCCCAATTACGAGGGTATATATTCGATAGCCTTCTGCTTAAATCAAGGATCATAGGCCCGGTAGTGCGCATCACTCCGAATGAGCTACATTTCGAAGACCCAGAGTTCAACGATGTACTTTATCCAAGCGGGAGTAAGAGAAAAATAGACAGGCCCGAATATGCTGCGGCGAGGGCTGGGAGTAAGTTTAAAAGTGTTCAAGGGGACGGAATGAAAACGATTCTTCGTTCAGCTCGCATGCTAATAAGCTCTATTGTATCCAGCGCCTGGGTCCATCGTTGCCACTGCACAGCATGATGTTCATCGACGGCGCCGAAACGCTCTTAACTCTTTCTTCTCCGGCGCAAACGTTCGTCGGCTGGAGCCCATTATCCAGGAGAACATGCACAAAGTACTAGTTCGGATGATAGCGTCTGGCGAACAAAGTGAAGTTGTTGAACCACACCACATGTTTAAAGCGTGTGCGAGCGACATCATCACATTTTATGCCTTCGGAGATTCTTTCCGTTTTATGGATCGGTCTGACTATGGACAACCATACTTCCGGTCAGGAGAGGTGTTTAATAGCATGACACACATCTTTGGTGCTTTCCCCTGGCTTCTCACCCTCGCGATCCTGGCGCCGGGATGGTTGGTTAAATACGTCAAACCAGAGATGGCCGAATTTGTGGACCGCCGAGAGGTAAGCAACATGACTAGAATGGATGCTTTCTCTTCTAGACACTGCTGCTGATTGCCATTATGGATACATACAGTGGTGGATTGGGAAGGTTCGAGAAATTAGAAACTCCAATGACCCAGAGCGAGCCAAGAACACCATCTTCGGAGGCATACTTGATAGTGCTCTGCCGGCGGGGGATAAGACAGACGAGAGACTAGCAAATGAGGCGCAGTTGGTCGTTTTTGCTGGAGAGGGCACAACGGGTGAGAATGTCCGTTTCGTATGCTTTGAATCAGTGCTGACAGGGACGCGATCTGCAAGCCCATACTCTCACGTCGGCAGTCTATCATCTATTGGCAAATCCGGAGATTTTAAAGATTGTCAAGAAGGAGCTTTTAGCGGTCGTTGACCACGGCCGTCGGGTTCCAACATTTCAGGAGCTAGACAGACTCCAGTACTTGAACGCGGTGATCAACGAAGTTATTCGGCTACATCCTGGTGCAATGCACCGTCAAGTACGCGTCTGCCCCAATGACGCTATTGTATACATCGACAGGGAACGAGGTGTCCAGCATCTCGTTCCACCGGGGACAGTTTACGCCATATCCCCTCTAACTAGCCATATGAACGGCAATGTATTCAAAGACCCATACAAGTTCATCCCCGAGCGATGGATCGAAAACCCGGAAATTTCCAGGGCCTTTATGGGCTTCTCTCGAGGCACGAGAGCATGTGTAGGGTAGGTTGGACTTATACTAACCAACCAACATCGCCTGACTCTTTCGCTGACCTACAACTTGTTAGAGTATCACTGGCTCGACGAGAGTTGACGGCCATGTTGGCGACGATATTCAATCAGTATGACTTGTACCGTGGCCAGCAAGGGCCAACGCTAGAACTCTACGATACAATCCGTAGAAGGGACATTGATGCATCCAAGGACTATATCACACCGCTGCCAGCCAAGGGCAGTTGTGGACTACGCGTAAGGGTCCGCAACTAGACCGCCATCTTCAGCTTGTATACACGGTTGAAGAGCAAGACTCCAATCCACTATATTAGCAGAGAAGGGGCATAAGAAATATGAAGGAAAACTTACAGTGATGTACTCGATGTCAAAGGTACCATTTATAGTCTTATTGCGGATATTAGTATCAGAAATTGGCATAGAAAATTATTCCTATAGGAGGAAGAAGCCTCCTTCGATGCGTCCATGCCTAGCAAGTGTGCCTACCTTCATGTTTGTGAACCAGTGAGCAGAGATAGGAACTCTTCTAAATTCGAGATCAATACATTCAAACTAGGTAGGTAACTAAGCTTATGGACGCGGTGAGTAGTGATTATATATATTTGAACCCGCTACTTCCTTGATCTGATACAGAGAGGAGACCTAATGATTAATTCTACCTCACTTCGTATCAGTTAAATGGTTGACTACATATCACATCTGGTAGTTCCAAAAAAGGTTGCCTTGCGATGTCTATTCTGCTCTGCCATACCTTCGTGGATATCACTGCCACCATATCAATCCAAATAGTCCGATTTCACAACAACGCTACTAGCACCGCGGAGACATTGGACTGCTTCTGCGACCATTTCTGCAATTATGTCCGCCGCAGATTGCTGACCATTGTTAATCAAGCCGCATGCAATGCTCATTGGTCTATTTTTGAGAGGATTATTGTCGTTAGCTAGCGACAGTCGTAAGGGTTGGTTGCCACGCACCTCATCGCCGACTGCTTTATGATCTCTTTAGAAAGAACGCCAGATCCGCGGATAGTCTTGATCTCATGATCCAAAGGTATGATACCCTTGTTTAGCAGGTCTTCGAGCTCATTCCTGCGATTGCATTCCCAATTTCGAATATAAGGCGTAACAGCCGCACGCAGTGGTCTTCCAGTCCAGATGGTTGATTTTATGGTACTATCAAATCCTGCCTCGATAATACTACGGGACATTAACATAGATCGGGATGAAAGAAAGCACTGCGAGATAGAGTACTTCATGAGAAAGAAAGGAGGGGGGGACTTACACTTGCTTTGATTCTTCAGGAGCACTAGACTCCTTGGCAGTGACAAATCTTGTACCTATCCAGACGGCAGAAGCTCCATACATGAAGGATGCGGCAACTCCTCGGCCATCGCAAATGCCCCCAGCAGCAACGAGCTGCACTGGCTGCCCGGTCAAAGGAGATTTGTACTTTGTCACCAGATCGACGCAAGCAGGCACCAAGACACTACAGATATATGTTCTCAGTCTCATTTTTGCGAAGTGCCCTTTCCGTGATCCTCCAACTCTTCAAAGGATGGAGATGATGGCGGTGATAGACGCACCTAGTTGGGATCTCACCAGCATGACCACCGGCTTCTGAACCTTGGGCACAGATGATGTCGGCACCAGCGGCACAGGCTTTGGTGACATGCTTCGGGTGACCTGCTAGATTCATGTAAAAAATGCCATTGGCATGAAGCTTATCAACGACATCTGTGGGAGCAACACCGACTGCCGAAACAAATAGCTTGGCGCCACTACAAGCAACGATATCAATGAGCTCGTCCAGTTTCCCTTCCGTGTAGTCCCTCTGCAAGAAAGTAAAAGCACTGAGAATTTGTTTCATCCAGTCCTGAACCATTTAGAGAGAATGTCTAACATTTGTCTTTCGCGCTGATCCACCAACTTGCGGCAACAGAAGGCTCACGCCGAATGGAAGTGATGGATCTTTCAGTCGAGTCTAGTAACATATGATATGTATAAGTGAGGTGTTCTGCTCTGGTACTTTGGCTCCATAGAGAAGGATCGGTTTACCTTCACTTCTCGAATGGTTGTTGCCAGGTCATCTGGCGTGAAGTAGAGTCCACCGATTACACCCAGCCCCCCTATTACTATATTTAGTTTATGGTAGCCATGGGTTTGATAAAACTCACCAGCATTGCTCACAGCAGCCACAAGCTCTGGTCCACCGGCAATATACATGCCAGCGGAAATCACCGGATGCTTTATGCCGAGCATTCTCGTCACAGGCGTTGATAATGACATTTAGGGAGAAGGTATGTGATGTGTGGTGGCGGTTAGAATCGTGCGTAGAGAAACTGAACTGCGAAACAGGAGAAATTTGGGCCAGGGAAGGTCTTGCATTCTATGTATTCCAATATTGTGGCGGTGGTACTGCCTGGATATCGTTTCTGTGGCGTCATCACCTCCAGTAAGCAATAGTAGAATATAAGCATAATCTTGAGCGATCAGGTCAACTGTCAGCATTGGGGGGAAGAAAAATCACCAAATAATTTATCCCAATTAAGCTTGGGCCTATAATCAAAATCAAGAAAGTGCAATTGTTACCTCCAGTTCCAACTGTTTCACGTCACAGGTCCAAGAATAGGAGCCATGTCACAGCTATCCACCTTGCTAGAAGATGCTCGCCAGTACTCGCCAGTCACCATGTACACAACTTGTATACTGGTTGCAGCCATGACTTTTTTACTCAGCTTGTATCGAATAGCTCTGCCCAAGCCAATACCAGGCATTCCCTACAACAAAGACTCTGCTTCGAAGTTATTCGGCGATGGCCAAGCATATGTCAAGCATTGCAAAGAATATGGAGGAACCTTCGCCACTTACTGCCAATCAGTAGCAAAATCTTTGGATGCACCACTTGTGCAGATCTTTATTCAACCTTTCAAGCGACCACTTCTTGTCCTGGCAGATTTCCGAGAAACCGAAGCTTTGATGCGCCGCAAGGACTTTGATCGCTCCGACGACATGGGCGATATGATCCTGGGTTTGATGCCACAACACCATCTCAGGATGAAGACAAATTCCGCCTGGAAATCTCAACGTCTACTCACCAAGGGACTCATGCTTCCCTCATGGCTACACGGCGCTGCAGCTCCTGAGATATGCCAGCATGCACTCTCCATGATAGAGTTATGGGAGTTCAAAGCCAGAATTGCCGACGGAAGACCTTTTGAAGCCGCGGAAGATCTACGTCGTATGGCAATGAATGCAGTAATGTCTTTTTGCTTTGGGCAGAGGTTCCAAGATATTGCAACAGGTCCCGCTATAGAAGCGTTGCAGGCCAGAAATTCGAACTTGGCTAAACCAGACGAGCCGGAACAACCGATTGAGTTTCCCACAACAAAACTTAACCCTTTGCTTGGTGCACTTGATACCCTGTTCGAATCGGTTGGTAAGATTCGAGGAAGTCCGAAGCCAAGTTTGACCTGGGCATATATCTTGCGCAAGCCACACTATGCCCATGCACTCCGACTGAAAAACGCATATATCTCCGCGGAACTACAGTATGCCATGGAACAACTACAGGAGAGCCAAGGAGATGATACGGCAAAGTCGGCCGTTCATCATATGGTCCTACGCGAGAAAGACCTTGCACAAAGGGAGAAGCGCGAGCCTCACTATGTATCTCAAGTCATGATGGATGAAGTAAGGTGGTCTCTTGATATATTGTTCTATGGTTTCGATTTCGAAGATTGACTGTTTATTACAGCTTTACGGCTTTATATTTGCTGGAATGGATACAACCAGCACATCAATGTCTTGGGGCGTCAAGTTCCTGGCTGACAACTCCCGAGTTACAACACGTTTGCGGGCGGCACTGCGTGTGTCATTTGCAGCCGCGGTTTCAGAGGACCGCAACCCAACCGTTGAAGAGATCGTCAAAACGAGTGTCCCTTACCTCGAAGCGACTCTTGAGGAGATCCATCGGTGCGGTGGCACAACTCCAATCGTCGATCGCCAAGCTGTTGTCGACACGCAGCTTCTTGGCCATCTTATCCCCCAAAAGACCAATGTTGCATGTTTGACAATGGGACCAAGCATGATGGAGCCCGGCTTTGATATTGATGAGGCACATCGTCATGAGAAGACCTGTGGCACAGATTCAGAAATGACAAAACACTGGGATGTCAATGACATCGCTTTATTCAAACCTGAACGCTGGATGAAGGATGGCAGGTTCGATCCCGGATCAGGGCCACAGCTAGCATTCGGTCTGGGTCTCCGAGCCTGCTGCGGAAAGCGACTGGCATATCTGAACATGAGGGTACTGTTTGCACTGCTCGTGTGGAACTTTGAGCTTTTGCCTTCTCCGGAAATCCTGTCCGATTACAGCTCCAAATTGATTGTGACGAACCGGCCGACCAAGTGCTATATACGCTTACAGAAGATCAGTACTAGGCATTACGTGGGAAATTGAAGATATTATTTACACGAGCCATATGAAACAATCTTACATTTGTAGCAATGCCACTGTGTTGATTTCTTCTATATCAATCCTATGCAGCTAGCATTCCTTTCCTACAAACTCTTCGCAAATCCAATGATTTCCCGCATACCAGCACTATGGAGCTCACGAAGCGCCTGTCTAAACAAGACCATACTTCCATGCGTCACACCTAGATTGACGCTCCCAACGGCGTCCACTCCTGCCGTACATAGTTTTCGATAATACGCAATGCCCTCGTCCCTCAATGGATCTAACTCATCAACTTTGATAATATGCGGCGGCAACCCTCGACACATCTCAACAGTTGCGTAATATGGAAATGCTAATGGATTGGTTCGGTCCTGGACATTTGGTGTGTAATAGCTTTGCATAGCGCCAGCACCTGTGATATCGAGCATATATCCATCGTTTGCAAGCCGACTCGGAAATTCACTGGCAATTCTGTTCGCAGACCAGCCATAAACATTGCAGACATTAGGAGAGTAGGCATAAATGCCACTTATGTCCTTAATCCAGCCTTCCTGGTTTGCTTTCATCGCTGTTGAGAGGCAAAGATTTGCCCCACCACTTTCGCCCTGCAAGATGATATTGCTCACGCCTAGCTCATCTCTGTGTGATGCAATGTACTTGACCCCTTCTGCGCAATCATTCAAACCAGCCGGGAAGGGATTGTACTCGTGTTCGGACCAGGCATTCCTGAAATCAATGGCGATGGATACGACGCCGCGCTGGGCCAAATCAGTGAGCCAGCGGACATTGCCAGGCCGCAAAGTATCGAGAGTTGTCATGCCTCCACCATGTACTATCATAAAACTTTAGTTTAGTTGTTGAAGTAGATTCGGCAATACGAACGGTAAACAACACACGGCAAAACCTGGCCCTGCGTTCCAGACTTCCGAAACACATACAACTTGACATCGTTCCCATCTACCCCTGTCACAACACAGGTCCTCCGATTGACTGGGGGCTCATCGTCGTCATGTGGCAGGTTGTTTGGTATCGCAGCGAAGCCTTCGGAAAATCCGTAGTGCTGGCTTCGCATTTCCCTATCCAGTTGCTCAAATGGCGAGTTTTCGTCTGCGATACCAATGGGAAGGGTATTGTCCCATCCCTGTGTCATTAGGGCTTTCACCAACTTAGGATTAAAGCGGGGGTCTGTTCTTGGGGAGAGTGTTGCGTCCCCAATTCGGCCTTCTGGCTTAAAGCAGTATGGAGCTGGCATACTGCTACTTGATGGATCAAATATTCTGTCAACTCTATTGTTTTTTTTTTTTTGTTAAAAATTTGGTAAGGAACAGTGCAGAAACAATATCTAGATTCATGATAAGGGCCTGTTGCCAACTTGGTAAGCCTTTTGTAAAATGCTTACACCGCATATACAGCTTACGATTTTGCTTTCATTTGCAAGATAATCATTACAACTTTAAAAACAAAAATCTACTTATTTTTTATGGGTCATATAATAAGCGTATTCAGGAGGTCACCGATACTAGGTAATCTTGACTCCGGAGAAAAGGAAATTCATGATTACTGCCCTAATGTTGTGAGACCCCAGTATCGCATCATAGTACGACATGTTAGTTTATTAGCGTCTACAAAAACGTTTTAACTGATATTATATGTTTCTATATATCTCTCATCGAAATGCAACGTTTATTCACCTCACATATGAACTAGTGACGAACAATGTCTAGTATTCTAGTATATGCATTATACTAGATAATCATCATGTCCGCACGACTCATGCTCTCTTGCAATGCACTCCAGCATGCTCTTTCTACGTGGGTATTTGGATTTACCACCGCCGATTCGATCGCTCGCCCAGCTTTACTTCCTTTATTGTTTTTTCTTACTCTTTATACTCTTCCTCTCAATGACGCAATCCCACACCCCGTTGTCCACGGATTAGTCAATTTCAATACCGTTGGCGTTTTCTTCCAATATCTGGACTGTGCCTGCATCAGTCGGTGGTCGTACTCGGCCGGTGGTCCGACTTCAGGCAGAGGGGGGCAACGTAACCTAAAATCGGAACCTAAGCATGACAACATATCCAAAACTACAGCTGGCTGGGAGGAGGTGCTGGCCCGATTACAGTTTGGTATTTTACTTGTCACCACTTGGCGAGCGGCAGGCACCCCTTGGGAAGTCAGATGCACTCCACGATTTGCACAAGTGCCTAGTCGGAGACGCTTTCTCATCCAGACTGTGTTCTACTTGGTCCTAGATCTCCTCATCCTCGATGCCTTGAGCTTGCCCAGAGGAGGTAAGATAGAAGAAAATGGGTTAAACTTTGCATGGGACAGGGTTCGACTTTTGTCACGATTGCAGCAAATATCAGGCGATGAGCTCATGATTAGGCTCAAGGCCCTCTTGGGGTTCTGGGTAGGAACATACTACTCCATTCGCGCCATGCATCGTATCCTGGCCATTGTGGGAGTAATTACTGGTACTAAAGATGTCCATCGCTGGCCAGCTATATTCGGGCCGTTGAGTAAAACATATACATTACGCCAGTTCTGGGGGTGAGCTGTTCCCAGTGAGAGACTTGGAATGTTTCTGAGGAGAATACTAACATGCAACAGTATCTTCTGGCACCAGACCTTGCGCCAGAAAAGTGGAAGTCCAGCCTACTACATCACCTACTCAGTCCTCGGGTTGCGGAAAAGAACAACAATCGCTCGTTATCTTCACCTCTTGCTGACATTCATTATCTCTGGGATTATCCATCTTCTCGCGGAAGAGTATCCTTGCGGCATTGACTGGGATCGTAGTGGCACAATGAGGTTCTTCGTGACCCAGGCGTTCGGTATTCTCTTGGAGGATCTCATGCAGACTGGGTTTGCGTTTGGTGGCTCACATCAATCTCACTCGTGCTGGTGGTCTAAAGAAGTGGGATGGGTCTGGGTTGCCCTCTTCATATTCTGGTCTTCGCCATCGCATTTTTATCCTCGCCTCCAGGTGCTAGACAGCAGTAATGGAGGTGTTCCACCCATTAGTGTTTTAAGACCTCTCCTAAACCATCTAGTGACACGCTCTGGAAAGTGACTCCACGATATATAATTTGTTTGCTTTTATTTTTATTCCAGACCACATCCTGTTGACTCGGGCGTTTACTGCTTTCCTATACCGCCTCCGCGTTTTACTCAAACATATGATGGGTCTTCCTGTCTTCTAGAGTCCTAGATTTTTAGAGCATCTGAATCAATTTGCAATCCATTCTGAAGTCCCTCTCCCATGCTTATTAACATATCCTGTTGCGGCATATTAGTCATGTTGCTGCCTCAGACAGCTACTGGAGGCTCATTCATATTTCCTAGCTGGTATTCTTTTCCTGGACATGATTGCTGTTACCCTCAAGAGCAAAAGTCTCGATACACTACGCCATTTGTCTTAATACAGATTCCACCTGATCAAACTTTGTCGTCTTCTTCACCACTCCATCCATAGCTCCGAATGGAAGCCAGGAGGCGATCTTGGCCAGTATTACATAGTGCCCCCTGAAAACAAGCGGTGGTGGCCGCGCGCTATTCAACAAATCACGTGCCACGATCTTCGCCCACTCCGCTGGCGGCATGCCTGTGCCCTTGAAGTTGTCTTGTCTTAGAATAGGCTCGAGCAAATCTTTCACGGGCTGATATGGTGAGGTCGCGGGCAATATGGAACGATCAGAATGTGAGTTCGAGGATACCGTCCTAGTGTAGTTGTTGTTGATGAGGTTGGTCGGTCCAACTGTCCCGGTCTTCAAATCGATGACTTGAACGCCGAAGCATTCGACTTCCATTCGTAGTATGGCAGAGTACATGGCCAGAGCTGATTTTGAGGCTGCATATGCTGCTCCGCCGGGGACAGGGAGGACGGAAGCAATCGATGTATGGTTGACGATCATGCCCTTGGATTTGATGAGCAGTGGCAAGAATGCCTGGCACATCTGTACCGTCCCCCAAAGATTAGTGTCGAACACTTTTTTGGCTTCTTGTACAGATACGTCTGCTGCCGTCATAGTTAACATGACTGCTGCGTTGTTCACCAAGATGTCAAGGGTCTGTAGCTTGCTGACGCAGCTTGCTATCGACGACGGTGATGTGATATCTAGCGCCATCGTTTCGATGCCTGAGGCCGAGAGCCTTTCCATTTTGGAAACCTCCCGAGCTGTGGCATACACATGTAGGCCGGCCTCGTGAAACGCTGTTGCGAGTGCAGCGCCCAGGCCGCCATCTGAGCACCCAGTGATCAGAACACTTTGGCGGCCTTCATGATCTCGTCCGGAAGATGTGAATTGACCCATTCGGCTGCGAGGGGTATCTGTAAAAAATATTTAATAATTGATTTTTTTGGGCGGGGGGCGGGGGGCTGGTTTCAGGGTCACAGGGCACTCTGCATGTTATAACAGTGCGCCACTATAACTATGTAATCTAAGTATTACGTATTACTTGGAATATGCTTAGGTACCTTAGGTACCTACTCAGTCGCCAATAATACGGGCCCTTTTTTCACACTAACATAATTTGCTTATTTCTTTGCTTACCCTAGAGCTAACCCACTTTTTTGGGTTCGGTCCTTGCATGACCAAACGGTGATGCTTACAACATCCGAAATTCATGATCGATCTAACTACCTTCCCCGGACGCCCTACTTGTGCCTTTTTCGCTGCTTACTGTCTTACATGTAATGGTTACGAGGTAGTGCTTGAGTAAATTATGAAGCCTTATTATATGCGCGCGATCTCATGGGTTAGGGGCCTGTTCGTTATGAGTCTGACTACCTTGGATTGATTCGTTTTGGGAACGTCGCATTCATCATGTCTTTAGATGCCTACGCTATCTTGGATGCCTTCTCAGATATTAAAAGTCGTACCGACGAGTTTATTGTTACCCACAATCTCGACACCTATTCTGCTGAATTCCTTCCGAGATCTGAGGAGATCGCGATTGCAATCTTTTGCAATGCCTTGGAAGACTTGGGTTGTTCACTCCGGGCAGCACCTTCTGGATCTACGCTTGAGCGTGTCCAGGCTGTAGCAGAGCACAAAAGGCTGGTCGACCACATATATCACATATTGGAGTCCAGAGCTGGATTGATCAGATTTACAGATGATGGCAGGCTCATCACTCGCACATTTAAACCCTGTCCTGACCGAGACATCGGTTCCCAATTGGATAGGCTCCTACGTGATAGACCTGCCCAGGATGCAGAGATTAAGCTCATGCAAGCAGTTGGGGGTAGTTACGGCGACTGTCTCGCAGGAAAGGTCGATGCGGTGCAGCTGCTGTTTCAGTCCTCCGAAAGCCGTTCGCTCTTGGATAAGCTCTATGCTACTTCCGATGCGACAAGCAGCCTCCTACAGCCGCTAAAGACGTTCATACAAGAGATTGCTAGCGGCTGGTCAGCTTCAGACGAGCCTTTAAGAGTCCTTGAAATCGGAGCTGGAACTGGAGGAACAACCTCAGTGTTGTTACCAGCTTTGGCTCGGCTTGGTATTCCCATGGTTTACACAATGACAGACCTTAGTCCAACCTTGGTAACGCAAGGTTCCTCGACTTTCAAGCAATACCCATTCCTAGAATACAAAGTCGTCAACATCGAGAGAGAACCCCCGCTGGAGCTGCAAAGCAGCCAACACATCATTCTGGGCTCCAACGTCGTCCATGCAACAACACACGTCCCATCATCGTTGAAAAACATTCACAAGATGTTGCGTCCGGATGGATTTTTCATCTTTCACGAGTTGACGTCGCAAATGTCGTGGGCTGACGTGGTTTTTGGTCTGTTTGAAGGCTGGTGGCGATTCAACGATGGGCGACAGCACGCTTTGCAATCACCCCAAGCTTGGTCAAATATGTTGAAATCTGCCGGGTACGGCCATGTAGACTGGACGGATGGACTCCACCCAGAGGCAAAGTTGCAGAGCCTGATTTTGGGGATAAGTCATGGTATAGAATAGGCGATCGTTTATGGACTTGAATCTCATCCTATGCGAACCTACTAAACCCGCACAATCCCTAGAAAGTGAAATAAAGATACCAAACATAGTTGTACATGACATGGCCACATACTAAGCAGTGACAGGATATATCACAGTATATCGAGCTACAAAGATAATCAATCAGAGAGTTGTAATCTAGTAGATACTAGCTGCCACTGGGTTCGTATATGATTCAAGTCCTATTAAAATGTCCCAAAAAAATATTGCTGCTATATTCCCCTTATCTTATTCTTTTTTCAAATTTATTTCTCGTAAATAATCATGACAAAACGTCGTGATTATTCGTACTTTGTCATTTGGCCTAGAAATCGCTTACATGAGATAAATAATCAATGCGTTCATATGCCCCTGTCAATTATTACAGTATACAAAGGTTCAGCTAAATACTATCTTGGTCGCACGAGTAATTGTGCTTTCCCTTCAATTATTTGACATCAATTTACCCGGAAGAAAAATGTTTATTTCCTTTTACACTGTTGTGGCGGTAAGCCTGGGGTTGTGCTCTACTGCCGTTGCACTTGCCTCAATCCAACGAAATACAGCCAATATATCTTGCCGGTACCTCCCAGTTGACAAAGAATGGCCTGGAAGTACAGACTGGGACGCTTTGAATATAACAGTCGGCGGCAACCTTCTGCGTGGAGAGCCATTGGCCCAGTCCTGCTACCAACCGCATGAGAATCTCGCAAAGTGCGCTGAGATTCGGAAATCCTGGGGGTTCGACAGTTTGTAGTAAGTACATGCATGCATACATATGATTTTCAGCCTTACTGTACATTTAAAGTAAAATATTTGCTTACGCCCGTTGTAGCTTCGACGATCCTGTAAATGTCATGTCTCCCTTCTGGTTGAACAACTCGTGCAATCCTTTCTTGTCTTCTCTCACCAACGCCTGCACGCTAGACAATGTTGCCTCATACGCTATCAACGTCACTGATGCTGCCAGTATCATGGCGGGAATTGAATTCACCCAGCGGAAAAATATTCGTCTGTCCATCAAAAATACTGGACATGACTATCTTGGACGATCCAGCGGAAAGGGTTCGTTGGCACTATGGACACATAACCTCCGGGACATGTCAATCATCATGAACTATACGAGTTCACAATACTCGGGTCCTGCTGTCAAAATCGGGGCTGGTATGCAGTCGCGGGAGGTAGATCAGATCGCAGGAAAGCATGGTCTGCGAGTGGTAAGCGGCCTGTGTCCGACTGTGGGACTCGCAGGAGGGTTTTCTCAGAATGGAGGTTATGGCCAGCTAGCTTCCCTATACGGATTGGCTGCAGACAATGTGCTGGAATATGAAGTCGTTACCACTGATCTCAGGCATTTGACAGCCTCGCCATCAACACATGCCGACTTGTATTGGGCCCTAAGCGGCGGCGGGTCCGGCAATTATGCCATTGTTCTCAGTCAGGTCGTCAAAGCACATCCGGATGGCCAAGTTACGGGCGCTACTTTTTCACTTCTGAATACGAATTCCACGGCTTTCTGGTCAGCGATTCAAACATGGTATCAGCAAAGCCCACGATTCAACCTTATACCCGGTTTTTCGGCATCGTGGATAATCAGTCGTGAACTCTTCAGGCTCACTGCGGCAACATTGCCCAACGGTACTGCGTCTGATCTAGATGCAATCCTGCAAGACTTTTATCAAGTCATAACAGAGCTCAACATGACATTTGTTTCCAAGACCACGATAGTGAAGCCATCGTTTGTTGACCTCTACAACACGCTCGTTCCCCCGAGTCACGCCGATGCATCATTCCCTGCAAATAACACCATTGGAAGCCGACTTGTACCGACTTCGGTCGTTCAGAACAATCTGAGTGATTTACTGGACATCTATCAGCGCATTCTTCATGATGAAACGGTGCCTGGTGGTGTGACTGTGGTTGGCGGCACAAGCAACAACGTATCGCATGTCAATATTGGGGTTGATCCGGACTCTAACGCGGTGCTACCTGCCTGGCGAAACGCTCTGTTTACTTCAAGTGCAGCCATCTCATTCCCAGACAACACAACTGTTGAAGGCCTACAACTCGTTCAGGCCAAAGTGAATACATGGCAAGATTGGGTCAAAGACTTGACCCCCGGAAGTGGCTCTTACATTAACGAAGCGACATATGACAATCCCGATTGGAAGTCTGATTACTATGGAAAAAACTATGGAAGGCTTCTTCAAGTGAAAAAGAAGTATGACGGAAAGTTCTCGCTCTGGCAGCATACATCGGTGGGTGCGGACACTTACTGGCAGGAAAACGCAGAAGGCCGATTATGTAGACTGTCATACTGAGAGGGCAAAACTTTCTTGGCAAGGGTATACCTGATATAGAATTTGCGTATCAGTCATGCATAGGTAGTCTCACTTGTCCAGAAATAACATCAGTGGAATATAGTTCTGGCCCAGGGACGTCATGCTTGTCCGGGTGAATAATATCATCCGCAATTTTCTCTGCGAGTCCATCTAAGAGTTTCGTGCACTTATTAGCAATTGATACTTTGTTATGATTTACTCTTCGATGCTCAGCTTTGCCGAATACTTACAAACCGTTCCCTGGATATGGCTTGGTAGAAGTATCGGTAACGAGGATGCGTCAACAACGCGAACATTCTTGACACCAAAAACTCGAGCTTTAGAGTCAATCACAGCCATCGGATCACTTTTTTGACCCATTTTAGCTGTTCCTGAAGCTTGAAAAAGCGGGTTGGTGTATTTCTGTATAAACGCCAAGATCTGAGAGTCGGTCTCTAATAGAGAGGCAGGTGGAAAGGCTTCGTGGCCGTCCAACACGGGTGCAAGGAAGGTGCTGTTCAGGATGTCTTGCAAACGCCGAAAGGCTTGAAGGGCAATGTCAGTGTCGCGGGGGTCACTCATCCAAGCCGGATTAACAATCGGATTGTCTTGTGCTCTGTCAGACAAAATGGAAACATTGCCGCGGGAGAAAGGGGAAACAAGTGCGACTGCCAAAGTTGCCCAATTATGCCCATCCGGGCTGCCAATGAATCCCGAATGAGGCCCACCGTATGCAGAGAAGGCAACGAACTCGATCTCGGGTCTATCAGTGTCAAGGTGATCAAGGGAGTTGCGTGCGGCTCTTGAAAGCTTCCTCCGGTATGTCTCGGGCAACTTCTCGAATGCAAGCAGATCGGCTGCGTATGATGTGTACGGGCCTCTGGGTGGACTGGCTTCATAGTCCTTTATAGCTTGTGCGGCTGCATCTGCGTTCCATTGAAGCTCGGCAGTGGTGGGTACCCTGACCCTCCTACTGATTCCAGCACAAACATGGTCACCTAAATTCTGGCCCACGCCGGCAAGATCTGAGATAACATTGATTCCATGTTGCTCAAGGGTCGCTTTCGGGCCAATCCCCGAAAGCATGAGGAGCTGTGGGGAGCGAAAGGCGCCAGCCGACACAATGACCTCTTTCCTGCAAGATAATTTGAGTTGCAGACCACCATAATCAAATTTAACACCCTTTGCAGCCCTATAGTCGTCGAAGAGAATTTGGGTAACCAGAGCGTTGGTGTAAACAACAAGGTTCTCATTCTTTAAACCCAACCTGTTGAGATAGCTACTATCTGACGTTTCTTTGGTGAAAGAAGTGGCATCAAGGGATGAAAGCTGATGAGCGACTCCATAAAGCGAGCCACCAACAAAACCGTCAAGATTTTCTTCGAAACCCAGTCCGATGAGCGCCTTCTTGATCCAAGTTGCCCATGGCCACGCATAATTGCTGAATGTGATCTGCAGCGGGCCTGAGGTATGGCTTTTCCAATGAGGCGGAGACCTTGCAGTGCTATTTGAAAAGCGGTATGACAACGATGGGACGGTAAAGTTGATCGGTTTTGTTAGGTAAGGGGTAATTGCTTCCCAAGTGTACGACTGGTCGTTCACAACATCTGCCCACTTCTGGTAGCTGCTCTTGGGAGCGAACATGAAGGCTTGATGGCTCCGCGTAGATGTTCCTCCCACCGCCTTTCCCTGTGGGTACAGTCGATTCAGCCCAGTTTGCGGAGTGGTTGTCAAGTTCCAGTCGACCATTGGATTTATCATAGAACCTGGATACGTGTGCTGAAAGGCAGAAGCATACAATGGCACTTGGCTGAAATTGCCGTTCCCCAGGTGATGAAGAGACCCGGCTTCCACCAAAGCGACGGTACTGCCTGCCTCAGCGAGCCGAACTGCCAAGGGGATTCCAGCCGTGCCGGCTCCAATAACAATGTAATCAAAGGTCACTGAGGCGCTAACGTTGAAGATGTCAAAAGTTGGCGGTCCGAAAGACGAGCCAATTAGTCTTGACATGGCATGGGGCACGTAGAAACATAGAATGGCCAAATACACCACCGCTGCCTTCATGACAAGTATACTCATATTGCTTTGCTACCACAATATGGTACAGGTCCAGGCTAATGTCAATAATAGAATTGTGAACCGGCAGATGCCTACCAGGCCTAGAGGATAGGTAGCTTAATTCAGCGGAGTTATTGAAAAATAAGAGCAAAAATAAAAATAATAAAAATAATAATAATAAAAATAAAAAATAAGAAAACATAAAGAAAAAAACCTCAGTAAACACAAATTTTGGAAATGTTTGCGACAATAATGATGATCATGATGACAATACTGATGAGATAAGAATTATTAGTTATGAGTGTAAGACGCTACATCCGGGCGCTTTTCGGTCGTATTAGCATGTTGAGCTTATTGTAAGCTAACAGATATCTCAATAAGCAGCCAGTATCAAATTGATTCTGATTACTGATGCTTATGAGTCCTCCGAACAGGTAAGATTCCAATCAATCAAATCACGGGATCTCAATGACCAAACGGCCAAGGCTGACTGGAATAGTATTGTCGTTCTAAGTTTCTGATTCGGGGTACAGAACTAGAGCTTATTTGGGAGCGGGGTGGCTGGCCCGTCCTTTTCTGCGGCTCCTGATGATGGCTCCTCGCCTGGCATCTCTAGATATACGTAGTAATTACCATCTCTTAGCCCCATTTTAATTGGGTCATGTCCTATGAGGTGATTTCGCATTACTCTCCAAACGAATGTAGCCCAATTAGAGAGGTTAATCTGCGGATCAAGGCCGAGGGAATCCGAGGGAGTCCTGGGTATAATAAGTAGTCCCATCAGGGGAAGGGGATGGAAGGTTTCATTTTTTATAGCCATCACAATAATTAAAACACATATTTTACAATTTCTCCCTGGATCTTTTGATATCTCCATCTAATGGTGTGAAGCTCACAGATTCGAACTCGCATGACATCTGTCAATACTGGATTTTACCTAGTGATTGAGGCAAGGAGGAGAGAAAAGGGTTGGCCTTCCCACGCGATTACGCGATGATTTGATGACAGACAGAATAGTGTTGGGTCGCGTTATTTAGTCCTGATTGGGTAGAGAAAGGAGGGGTATACAACTTCTGTTATACCACTATAGTTTCATCTTTATTGGATCCTTGCCCCTAATTTTTAAGCGACGAGTTGTTCCAAAATACCACCATGTACTACGTAGTATATTTATTCTTGTATGGCTGTTGGAACCAATGTGGGGGTCGCTCGGGTGTGGTTAGACTGTTTGCTTAGGGTTGTAGATCTGTGAGCTAGGAGGTTCCCATCGAGCCGCTATGCCCGCTATGCCAGGGGAGCCGTAGCCCCAAGAAGATGATTGCCTAGCCACATATTTCACCTATCCTATGTACACGAAGCATTTCGAAGATTGAAGATCAAAAGAAAGCAGAATATCTATTTATAACGAAGGAAATATATACACCAACTCCCTGAGACGCTTTTGGCCCGGGCAAAAGTCCTCTTGGCCGAGCTTCTGGGACCGTTCTAGGTACCTATGCACAGAACAAAACAAGTGTAAGAACTAGTCAAAAGATGCTGTTCCCCGAACTAGGGTATCGGTGTGCATGCCTGGTCTGATTTAGAATAACTAGGTAGTGCCCAAGATACATGGTAGGTAGTATTATTAGAATATTATTTGAAAATAGATGTGACACCAACCACATGTTGGACATGGTTTTTTTTTTGTCCCCATGTTTTTTTATCCTTTTAAATTAGTTACAGCTGGGCCATTTCGCTTAACCCCTGCGGTGTTATGCTGCTCTGCTCCAAATAGGTTAGGTGGACTCAAGCCGCTCCACCATGATAGTTTGGTAGAGGGTATGGCGTTGGTGTTGGAGGCGGATATCACATCACATCGGCAAAATTATTTGAAATACCTATGTTATTCCAGTTCCATAACCCCTGCAAGTAGTATCCAAGCGTTCTAGTCAGTTGTTTACATATAACCGACAACATTCCATAAATAAAATACTTACGAAGTACTTTCATTACTATTACCACTAATATGAGGTACCTACCGGTTAGGTTGGAGGTATTTATTCAAAAAGCATTTTTTAAGCCTTTGACGTGCAAAGGTACGCGGTTGAACAGATGCTTGTTTGTAATACATGTATTTGGTTACAGACCATACGATGGATCGATGGTCTAATCAGACCAGGACTATAATGTGAGCAAGCGCTGACCTCGGAATGTCCCTACCTTACCTAGTTAGTGGGCGATCTACCTATCAGTGTCAAAAGCTTTGCCAGGGTCATAGATCCCATCCTTTCATCTCACCAAGATCAATTAGGAAAGACCTCCTTGTGTAAGATCCGTCCAATGAAAACCCTTGTCCTGCCTCAAGTGAAGACCAATAGAGCAGGTATTA
Source organism: Aspergillus nanangensis (assembly GCA_015844325.1). Taxonomy (NCBI): domain Eukaryota; kingdom Fungi; phylum Ascomycota; class Eurotiomycetes; order Eurotiales; family Aspergillaceae; genus Aspergillus; species Aspergillus nanangensis. The sequence goes on along the minus strand of VCAU01000108.1, from coordinate 20,253 downwards.
TAGGAGGGGGACATGTTGGTCAGTCCAATCTCTCATGCCCGGATACTTCTACCTTAAATGGCTCTCATGATCTGGAGTGTTCTAAAAGGCTTCCTGATGTGATTCTCGCGCACGCTTAGTAGGCCATGGCGCCGAAATCTTCCAAATCGATTCAGGCGAAGGAACGTCGTCGTGAGCAAAACCGGCTGGCTCAACGTCGATTTCGAGGTAAGTGAGATCGACAATTTATCCTTCCCAGTGCCCTTTGGGGATTGAAATTCCACACTGACTTTTTGGTGCCCCACAACTAGAAAAGAATTCTCAACATAAGACGATAGGACATGAACCCGTGGGGGCTCCGAACCTGAACCCCATCTCATGTCCAGAAACTCAAATCGCAAACGACAGCCTGCCTACGACACCTACTATATCCCAGATGGCTTCCATGAGCCCTCCTACTGAGGGCTGTGATACTAGCATGGACGCGGTTAATACGGCCATGTTCCTAGATTCATTTGACTTCTGTGCCACCAACACTATCTTTCCTTCACATCTCGACTCCGTGGGCCCTATGGTACAGCTCACTCCCGCCGAATCAGACTCAGCCGTGCAACTCCCTAAATCTCCTCAAGACAGCCAGTCAGCTACTTTTACAGATGATTGCAGTGGTGGTGAAGCAATACATTGTTATATTGGGGGTGATACAACTAGAAAGGGAAATAGCCATAATGGCAATACTCTGGGCAAGCAGTGTACTACTCCACTGCAGCGAGCAGTGCAAATGGGCCACGGCAAGATTATTAGGTTATTGCTTGAGCACCATGCAGATTCCAACGAGAAGGACTCCGAAGGCAAGACACCATTAATCAATGCCACCATCGCTGGATTCGAAGATGTTGTCGATCTGCTGTTATCGCACGGGGCTGGAATTGAATATGTAGACCACCAGCATCGCTCAGCCCTGCATTGGGCAGTGATACATCGCCAGGATCGATTACTTAAGAGACTCCTCAGACATTGTGCTGGGAATAGCAAGTTGATTAATGAAATCACCAAAGACGGAAGAACACCCCTCTTGATTGCTATTGATGCAGGGTTTGATGCAGCAGTGGAGGCCCTACTAGAGTCTGGGGCAGCTGTGCAATGACTTTGAGATATAAAAAATTACTGATGTTTCCATGTATTGGCACCTGGTACTCACATAAACAAATATAAATACAGAAATACATGACACATGAGGCTAAAAATGGCCTAACAATGGTAATGAAAGAGAGGAGTACTGAACAACAGCAGGTAAACCGATATCTTTATTCCGGCCGCGGGCTGCTGCCATAAGAATTGCAGTAATCATAGCTGGATATGTCGACCTTTGCAAGCTCCCTCCTCATAACTCTGGCCATGAGTAAAGCCTGACCAATTCCCAGAACACGTCCAATATACTCCAAACGCCCAACAGCCCACTCCCACAACGGTGTGCCTGGTGTTTGTACACTGACGGCGACATATAGGGGCCATATAACGTAATATGCTGCCAGATAACCCCCAGGACGTGTCTGATCATGGCCGCGCTGCAAGGATGTGAATTGCACCGCAATGACGAAAGACAAGCTGAACAGAATATCCACTGAACAGCGCTCTATAGTAGTCTTTGTCTTGTCTAGGAGGGGCTTCCACTCGGGGTATGGCTGAATAGTGAGGTGTACCAACAGTCGATCCCGTATAAGCAAGTTTAGGAGGATGCGCGCATTTCGGTAATAGTTCCAAATGTTGCAGGCCCAGATATCGGGGTAGACATGATAGAAATCATTGAACGCCAGTTCCGATATCAAGCCTGGATTGTTCTTGGGTTTGCAGCGAAGTGTGTATTGCCAGCGTCGAGGGAGGCCAAGACTCCAGGCTTCCAGTTTGCCATCGATCACCCACGCTCTTCCCATAGCCTCAAGGGGGTTAGGCATCCCATTTCCTTTCACATCGGCGAGCAGATCGGCCATCTCGGCTATTAGACCAACTAAAATCTCGACCTGGGAATCTTCCTCGGACCTGCAAGATTGTACAAAGCCTGATAGCCTTCTCACGTTGTCCGGCACGTGGGTCTGGGTTCTCAGGCAGTTGGCCATCTCCAGAGGCAAGTTATCATTCTGTCTTGGATGGGAAGAATTCGGAGGACTTGGTCACTTACCAGGTCAGTTCGGAGTTGCGTGAACAGCTGGATCCCGACCAAGCTGCAAACCTGGCGAGAACCCCAGACGTCAAGGAGGACAGCAGCACCCGCGATGTGCCTCTGCGCATTATCCAGCGATTTCGGGGTTCCGCATAACATCACCTTGAAAGGAAATATTAGCCACCTTGTTGAGTTAATTGGTTCGGCTTTTGTCCACCTCAAACATGCCAAGAAGAATCACGGCATTGAGCGTCGTATTTTCAAGAGCTCGGCTCTTGTTACTCAGCGCTATGTTGGTCAAACTCAACGCCTTGGCATAATGTGCCCTTGCTTCGATGGCCACGCTAGACGCATTTCCCATGTTGGCTAGCATAGCTAGCCCAATTGCAGAGACAGCATAGTGGACAGCTTCGCTGGACTTCATGTGGTGCACCACTTGGGAAAACGTTAGATGGGCTCCACCCAGGATCGAATCGGCCAACGCGTAGTTATGCAGGAACATGCAGATGGACCGTTCTGTTGAAGGAACAGCCAGCGCACGAGCAACGCTGAACTTGTCATTTGCCTTTGAGGATCGCTTGGCAGTAGAGGTTGATAACTACCCTCGCGGGGAAGGTTAGTGATCCTTGCGTTCTGTACCGTGGCTGGAGCAGCATGGGGGGAGGTTCTGGCCCTTCTTTTAACTGACCTCTTGCGACTGATGATGATGATTCACTGTTCGACCCCGATGTCCACGACAGAGGCCTTCCGCTCGGTTACATCGGACGCATATTGAATTTTTCTTCTGGGATAGCTGCTGGTAGTTTGTGTAAGCTAAGGTCGCCTCATGGTTTCCGTTCCGACAAGAAAATACCTACTTTAGTCTTTCTCTTTGCATTCACTTTACTGGACTTTACTCGGCGCTCCATGCTTTATTACGCCAATTGAGTCCGATTGAACAGGTTTTGTCTGCCAGAGGATCCTCAGGAAGGTACAAAAGCAAAAGCAGACCCTTTGTTCCGGATTATATTGGGGCTAATGGTGTCACGCTAGTTACCCCGCACGCGGATGCATTAGACTGGTTGGACTTGATATAATGTGATTGATTATACTCCTCGGGTCTTTCCCGGCTAAGGGCTGCATGTCGTCCCTTAGCTAGCCTAGGTTGGCTTTCTTCTAATCATACATTTCTGGCGGTGCTCGTCCATCTGACCCTGAATGTGCCAAGTCTGTCTTCCCCTTTAAGACCCCTGAAACCGTGCCAAAGACTGAAACTAGGTACTCTCCTGTTGACTCAGACAGACCCAAATATGGATATAAAGGGAGTTGAAGGATTTTTCCAGGGAACGTGTTCCTTTCATTTCTTTCTCTAAGTTTAGTGACCTCATTTCATACTTTCCTCTCTGGCGAGAAATAATTCAAGTTGCCAAGCTACCAAGCCACTGATCGGCCTGTAATTCAATTTTGTTCCTATAAAAGTATCAAAGCTCATGATAATTAGAGACAGATAGATAAATAGACAAGTAGACAGACAAGCAGGTAGAGATATTTGAATATATTCTTATTATTCATGTAATTATTTCACTTCTTTTCCTCATAAGGTTTATAAGTCTACTAGAAAAATCCAATGTTCGTATTTAAATCATTGGCGCCGGCTTGGCAACTTGAATTATTTCTGGCCAGAGAGTGTATACCGATTTCTCAAGGCCTTCAGGGGACTTAGCCGAATATTGGGGCTTACTGCCTCACTGTCTTAGCCACCAAACAAAAGGCCTATTGCATAGGGCTTCTCAGACGTTCAGTTAGAGGAGTAACTTATGGCATCTGATTGACATACTCATTAAGTGGGTGGGGTAGCCATCACGTGACTAGAAATTACTTACTAGACAAACTCTGGTACCCAGCTGACATCCAATGACGCTAACCGTAAAGGGCTACTTCTCGGCCAGCCTAAATCGGGAAGCCGTTTTCTCTCAAAATTTTTCTTGCGTATGAAGTTAGGTATTAGTATTAATTTAGCTAGTTGGGTTACTAGTGGTGTCGGTACCCTAAAAGAACGTAGGGTAAGGATGTGAACTCGCTAGACACTTCCCGCCAATAAAATGAAATTATATTAAGAAATTTCTTGATTTTGTTGGGCTAAGATATGTCATACACACACAGAGAGGCTTTGAGGACGGATGACCCTCAATTCTTGATCCACAAAGGACAGATCTTTTCTGAACAGGATCCATATGTTTTAGTAGGGTAGACCGATGAGAACGTTAACAGTGGGTCGGTAGACATGGAGATATCTACCTTGGATGTGGTATTATATCTTGATCCTGAAGGGTAGAAATCTTTCTAATTTATATATATATATCAATAATTCGATTCCATTACTGAGTTTGAATTCTGCCTTGGAAAATAATGTAGTAATAATAATAATAATAATAATTCCCCCCTCAAAGAGAAAAGAGCATCGGCTGATTGCACCAAAAAGAATCCAATAATCCAACGGATAAAAATAAACAAGGTGTACCTATCCTTATCAATGAGAATCATTCTTATTATCCAATCCGCGGGGGACCGGCCGGAGATAGTAGTCCGTGGGCGGGCCCAACCATGGGAAATTATTACCTAAGGAACCCAGCGGTGCCTCAACCAACCAACCACGCACCTGCTCTTTCTGGCTGCCCCTCCACCGTCTTCGCTTTTCTCTCTCTTCCTCTTCTTCTCCTCACCGGCGAGCTCTCTCTGGCCATCTGACCTTTTTTTCTTCTTCTTCTTCTTCCTTTTACCCCCCCCTTCTCTCTTCCCCTTTTCTCTCCATACTTCAATTCCTATCCTCCCCCTTCTCTTTCTCTAAATCTTATCGCATCCCCAATACACATCTTCCACAATGGCCGCCAGTTCTTCCCTCGACCATTTGTCCAACCGTATGAAGCTGGAATGGCATTCCAAGCTCAACACGGAGATGGTCCCCGCGAAGAACTTCCGTCGCACTTCCATCATTGGTACCATCGGTAAGTCTCGATAATCCTGTCAATTGCCTGGCAATTGTTCGTCAATGAGATAAATACTAACTCTGGTTCCTTCCGATAGGCCCCAAGACCAACTCAACGGAGAAGATCAATGCTCTCCGCAGATGTACGGAGATGACCCCAAAAACCTGGCATTAGTTCACAGACTAACCATTTCAACAGCTGGTCTCAACATTGTTCGCATGAACTTCTCCCATGGTTCTTACGAGGTGAGCCCCACCACTCCTCCGTAGATGATCAAGAATCTGACTCTTCAACAAAGTATCATCAATCCGTGATTGATCACTCCCGCGAAGCTGCCAAGACCCAAGAGGGACGTCCTCTTGCCATTGCCCTGGATACCGTAAGTTCCGATGTTCTCGTGGCGTCCATACTGGCCGGAGTTGACCCCGATTGTAGAAAGGACCCGAGATCCGTACCGGAAACACGACCGACGACAAGGACATCCCCATCAAGGAGGGCCACGAGCTCAATATCACTACTGATGAGAAGTATGCCACTTGCAGCGATGACAAGAACATGTGAGTCCATCCGATCCACCCACTACCGAAAAGCCGTGTTCGGTTGAAGCGCATCGCTAATATCAATACCATAGGTACCTCGACTATAAGAACATCGCCAAGGTCATTGCTCCGGGCAAGCTGATCTATGTCGATGATGGTATTCTCTCCTTCCAGGTCTTGGAAATCGTAGACGACACTACCTTGCGCGTCAAGTGCCTGAACAACGGCAACATCTCCTCCCGTAAGGGCGTCAACCTGCCTGGAACAGACGTTGACCTGCCAGCGTTGTCCGAGAAGGATATCAGCGACCTCCAGTTCGGTGTCAAGAACAAGGTTGACATGGTCTTCGCTTCCTTCATCCGTCGTGGAGATGATATTCGTCGCATCCGCGAGGTCCTAGGGGAAGATGGACGGGAAATCCAGATCATTGCCAAGATTGAGAACCAGCAGGGTGTGAACAACTTCGACGAAATTCTCCAGGAGACCGACGGCGTCATGGTCGCTCGTGGTGACCTGGGTATCGAGATCCCCGCCCCCAAGGTCTTCCTTGCCCAAAAGATGATGATTGCCAAGTGTAACATGAAGGGTAAGCCTGTGATCTGTGCCACTCAGATGCTGGAGTCCATGACATACAACCCTCGCCCCACCCGTGCCGAGGTGTCTGATGTGGCCAACGCTGTGCTGGACGGAGCCGACTGTGTCATGTTGTCCGGTGAGACTGCCAAGGGTTCTTACCCTTGCGAGGCTGTTAAGATGATGCACGAGACCTGTTTGCTCGCCGAGGTCGCCATCCCGCATTTCCAAGTTTTCGATGAGCTGCGTAACTTGGCTCCTCGTCCCACTGCCCCCGTCGAGTCCATCGCCATGGCCGCCGTCAGCGCTAGTTTGGAACTCAACGCTGGTGCCATCATTGTCTTGACCACCAGGTATGTAACACCGTTAGGATTCTTGGCGATGAACTGAGATTGCTGACTCTTGATTGCAGTGGTAACACCGCTCGTCTTCTGTCCAAGTACCGCCCTGTCTGCCCCATTCTCATGGTGTCTCGTAACGACAGAGCCACTCGGGTAAGTCCAGGGACACCTTGTTGCTAGTTATCTGTCGTACATCACACTGACTCATCCAGTACTCCCACCTGTACCGTGGTGTTTGGCCCTTCCTTTTCCCTGAGCAGAAGCCTGACTTCAACGTCAAGATCTGGCAGGAAGACGTTGACCGTCGCCTCAAGTGGGGTATTAACCACGGTCTCGAGCTTGGAATCGTCAACAAGGGCGACCCCATTGTCTGCGTTCAAGGATGGCGCGGTGGTATGGGCCACACCAACACCATCCGTGTGGTGCCTGCTGAGAAGGACCTTGGCCTGGTCGAGTAAATTGCGCCTGGACGTTGTATGACCCTTTAATTGGGATAATGCGGTAACGACAGCGATTGGATGATAACAGTTTCGAGAACGTCGTAGACAAGTCTCTTCATTGCAGCCGACAGACGGAATAATGACCGATGACAACCCAAGGGCCTCGGCCCTTACCCTGGGAACTGAATAGCGCAACCACAGGGGGTCGGTCGATTGTGTCGAAAAGCGGAAAAGAGGAAGCGATATTATGGTCGGAAGTCGTGTGGGAGGGTGGATGCACAGTTCCATCTCTCCGGTAATGTAGATGCGCAGGAGCCTTTCAGCACAGTCCCTGTATTCTGTTGATTTAATTTGGCGTTTTAGTTAGCCAGCTATGTCATGTCATGTATCTCTTGTTTGTCCACAGTTGTGTTTTGTGCCATCAAAAGCTAGGTAGGTTAGGTTGATTAATGATGTTCATGATTTTGGTCCCATAGGCTGTTTGTCATATGAATGTTAGTGAAACAAGTGTGTACTGTGCAAGTCTTGTTTGCGAACGAGTTAGTATAACTAGGTTGGCTAGTTAGTTCATTGCAGTCGACATGAGACGGCGATGATGGTAAACATCATCATGATGAAGAAAAAAGCAAAGTGAGGAAAGTTCTGTGACAAAGAACATAAAGAAATCAATGCGGGGGATGTTCCCCTCATGCCTCCATTTTTTTTTTCTTTCAACCGAGGTCTACGGCTCTCATGCCGTGACAATCAGATGCTTTTTCATCTTGGTTATGTTTTTGATTATGAAGGTCATGTAGTTCAGGTAGGGAGTACCATATCATATCATATCATTATATGATGTCCTCTTGCTGGAGAGAGGAGGTAGAATCCTCATAACCATATGTAGGAAGAAATGCGATCATGAGGAAGAGAGGGGGAAGAAAGAAAAGCCAAAACAAAACTTTACAAAGAGGAAAAGAAAGTAATAAATAATAATAATAATAAATGGATTTCCACATCTTTAAACAGGAAACCAAAATCCCGATGGTGTTCCGAATTTTCCCGAAAATTTTCGGGCCCAGAATACTCGGTGGAGCGGAAGTTTGATTCCAAGAGTTCTTAGTAACTGCACATTCAACGCTCATAAAAAAACATAAAAAAAAAGGAGTGTCTATAGAATCCGGTCCTGTATAGATATATGCAAGTTCCTCCTCCCACATTGAACGCCGTATGTATACATCATGTCTCGTGTCGTAACCGGTTCTGAATTCAAAATCATCAAATCGTATACATCAACATCATGAGCCGACAGACTCCATTTCCCCGGCATCACCATCAGCTCCAAAGTAGTCCACATTCGGCAATTGCTCGACCGGAGCATATCGATACATCTGAGATGGCTGGAATTGATGCCAGCAGCTTGATGGGATCAGCCTTTTTTCCCCCAACATGAATAAGTAGAATCTAGGGGAGTCACTTACCTGGGTGCTTGGAGCACATATCGTGCCATGGCTTCGCGGAAACGGCTCTTATACTCCTTCGGACTGGTGACAGTCGGCCGGTTCTTACCACCACCTGCAAACCCACGGTCCTTGATCCAGGACTCCAACTTCTTGTCCCATGTGTACGTGCGGATACAATCGATAATACCCACCACCAACTCGGACCGACTCTCATCGATCGCAATCATGAGCGAGTAATCCATGACATTCTGACGGCCCAGGAATAAGGTGTCATTCCAGACGCTCTGACTTAGAAGTTTCTTCGAATGTTCGCGCACAAACAACGGCGTTTCGTAGATGAAATCCACCATGTTCTCGTCCAAAAGCACTTCGTCGCGCTCACCAGTGCTCTCGACTTTGCGGTTTCTCATGGAGCCCTTCAGGTCGAAGATACGCGTCGGCACTCGGTCGTAGAATAGGTTCTCCATTAATAACAGGTACCAATTGAACTCGGCTCCGGTAACGGGGTTTTTGATAATCACTTGGTAGAAACCGAACATCTTCGCGATCGCCGATGGAAGCTCGTGGAACAAGGCCTCGGACATGATTTGGAAGTATGCTGGGGCGAATTTGAGGAAAGCCTGGGTTTCAATGGTGGCGAGTGATTTCAAGATGAATCGGTCGTCAAGCGTCTTCAGGAATAGAGACTTTGTCTTGCCTCCCTTGGAGTCCCATTTTGCACAGCGAGATAATGATTCGACGATTCGTTCCGCAACTCCGCACTTCTTCCGCAATGCGTCAAATTGCTCGGCGTAGAATACCTTACACAGCATCTTTGCCTGACCTTCTTGGAACTGATACTTAAGATGAGTTCCGGTGGACCGCAAGAGTGCATGTTCAATCCGGGCTTCGTTCAAGGCCACAGGGTCCCCTAAAGGATCCAGGTCGGTGTCTAGCTCTTCATATCGCCTCTGAATTCCTGCTAATTTTTCTTTGTAATCCTGCGAATCCAAGGCAAATGCAACCAAGGAGCTTGGTTCATCTTCACGCACAACAATATCGCAGTCGGCAAAAATATGATCGGACATGGTTAGTGGGTAGTCAAGAGGAGTCCATCCACTGGCAGAACGTTCAGACCAAAAATTAGTTAGCATCTTTAGTAGCGTACTTCTTTCATGCTTTGGCAGTTCTTTAAGGTCCATCTGTTCTTCATCAGGAGACATCTTGGGAAGCTCTTCGTTTGACTCCGTAACGTGCAGGCCATCAGCTGAGGCTCGGTCTTCCTCGCTGCGGCCTTCTTCCCCTTCTCCATCTGACGAGCTCTGCTCCTCAATCTGCGCATTTGTGTCTTTACGAGCACCGCACTCCGTTAACTCTTCTGGGCGCGGCTCTTTCCTGGTTTCGTCTTCAAAAGGTCTTTTGGGGAATTCATCACTTCCCCTGCTTGAGCCATTGACTGGGACTCGTTGCATGAGATCCTCTCCTTCGCCGGAAGGCTCTCGTTCCTCAACAGCCTCCCTAACGTTTTTGTATACTTCCACGATGGGTTTTGAGCTTGCTAGAGGATAAGCACGCGAATGAGTACCCTTAGCAGCACGCTGCGCTCGCTCGCGTTGGCGCTCCTTTTCAAATTCGCGACTGAGTTGCTCAAAATGCTTTGCAAGATAAGATACGCGAGATGGCCTTTTTGACGGAATAGATCGGGGTATCAATGAAGGTCCAGGAGTAAGCTTTGAGCTCCTCAGAGCACCAAGGCCAAGTCGGTCCGCCAATTTCTTCTCAGAAACCTTGGAAATACCTTCAGGTCCACTAGTCTTGCTGGATCCGAACCTAATGGGTTTGAACACGGAGCTATCGTTGCTGATTACTTTTTGCAGATGAGAGGGCTGGGACTGAGCTCGAAGTAACGGCGGAGAGGTGGCTTTCCCACTTCGCCGAGCAGCACCCTCTGTGCGACGCGGAATACCTGACGGGGGATGACTCGGTGTAGTCGGCATGGGTACATTCGTCGCGTGGCCTGTTTTCAAACTCTTCGGGCTTAGCTCACGAGCACTGACACTTCCGGGAGCTGTCCCCGAGTTTTCATCAGAGCTGGCGGAAACTTGGGGTACGTCTGCGGTATGCTTTGCTTTCATTTCCAAAGACGATCTTTCAGGGTGACTTGAGGAGGTAGCTAGATCAAGGTGCTGCATTTCATTTTCCCTAGCAGCATCTATTTCGCTGTGGGGAGGCGAGGAGGCGTTTCCATCTGGAGACGGTGATGGAGCAGTCGAGCGAATTTCCTCAATTTTCGATGGTTCCTCCTTTTGGCTTTTGTTGTCTCCGGCGTGCTCTTCAACAACAGAAACCAAAACATCCTGTGCCTTTTCTGGAGAAAGTGTCATACGGCGCATTGGACGTATATGCTCTGGCTTTTCGCTGTTCTCGCTTTCAACTTCAGTGGGAGTGGTAGGGGCCTCATCTGTCGATGCCAAAGAGGTGACCGACGTGTCCTTATCCAAGAAGATTTTCTTCAGTTGCAAAGTGGCTAGTCGCCTGATATCCTTTTCAGAGGGGAAAAAACTCATTTCAAACTCAGCAAATGCTGTATCCCATTCAACCACTTTTTCCTGGACAGAGCGAAGGACTTCATTGAATGGGATGACCGTCCAGTAGCGGGAGCCAATGTACTTGTCCTGGAGCTGTTTCACCAGCGAAGTATGATCATCGTTTGCCTTTTTCGTTAAAATTTCAATCTGCTTCTTGCAATCTTCGGCCAGTTTGGGGATCACACTCTCAACGCTGATTCCCTTTAATCGCAATTTGACGGAGTGCATGAATTTGCTAAGGCGTTGCTCCATTTTGACATAGACTTCATTTTTGAGGTTTAGATCGTTGTCGACCTTCCAAGTAACACGTGTCCTAGGAACAATAATTTCTAGTAAATTGATAGGATCGTAATGGATGCGGATAGCAACGTCTTTGAAGCCAAAATAGCGGAGATGGTCCCGTTGTAGATCATGGGGACAGACGCCAGCACGTGCATGCAGGTTCTTGCTCCAAAAAGAGAGTTCCAGGTATTTACCTAATGAATATTTCCATGTTCCCTCGGACATCGGGAAGACCTGGGTTTCATTACCACATATCTTGCAGGCACTCCACATCAAGATTGTGTCTTGAAAACCTCGCAGCTTCGAGGGGTATGGCAAGGTAAAAACGCTGATTTGAGCCTCCCCGTGAACGTATTGACGATGGTGTTCAAGCATTCGTTTTTCGCAGCCATTCACATTGCAGATTGCAGTTGCGTTAAGGCAAATATCTTCAACGAACTGACCAAGCGTGCAATCGGAATCAAATACCGTATCATTTCCGTGCTCATTATAATATTCAAGAGCAAGCAGGTCAGGCCCCGAGCAAGGGATCGATGAGGTAGTGCATACAAGGCTGTAAAGGACCACAATTTTCTGGTGTGCATATGGATCAAAAAGACCAACAGTGCCAGCAATGTAAGCCTCCCACTGGCGCTTTTGTGTTTGATAATGGTGTAATGCTCGATCATACTCGGCATCGTGAGCTGCATACAAGATCTCTTTGACTTTGGGAGGTGCACCATGAGGGGAGTCATGAACCATTTCGGGAGTTATGAGAACGAACTTCTGAGGTTTGGCTTTCTCTTCCGAGTGTTCTCCTATGTCGACATCCTGATCCCGAACACGCCTCAGGTATGCTAGTCTGCGTTCCATCTCTCGGGCGCGCGCGAGGAGATAAGGAGGCTCAAATTTAACGAATGGAGACGCAGACAGAATTTTGGTCTCATGATCCCGCACAATGTCTTGGTAATAAGTTGGCATAGGGATATAATCTGGCACCTCAGTGACTTCGCTGGCAACAGTTTTTCTGCAAGGAATAGCGCCATTGCTTTTCTTGTCGTCCGATTCTTGGGAGCTTGACATGGCCCCAAGTTTGTCGCCTGAATTTGCCGCCGAGGACAAGTCACTTTTGTGTGTCGAATTATCGACATTTGACTCGGTTCCAGCGGTTAGGGCCATCGGTATTTTAGCGAAGGCATCCCTCATTAGACAAGTTTCCAACCTAAGATTGTATACGACATAGGCCATAAACTCAGTAATACGCTTCACTTTCCCAAGTACCTCGTTGTCACTTCCACGTAAGACGATTGTACAGCCCAACTCTTTGCGGCATCCAGATAGATACATGTACGTCTTTTTTCGGCCATTGGGGACGTATGTTTTGACATCAAAGCTACCGCAATCACTAGTCACCGGGGTGGTAACAAGTTTGTCCATAGATGTAATTATCTTTGTCTGGGTGCATCGGGACACTGCTTCAAGAACGGAAGATTTCACATTGTAGGCGGTCGCGATATGAGCTTTCTCGAGTAATTCTAGTGCCAATCCAGAAACATTTTTCTCTACCAAGAGCAAATTAGGCCGGAGTGCAGAAATCCGGCTGACAAGGTTTTCAAGGAACTCGCGCTCCTGGCGAATAACCGGTTCTAAGCTCATGAAATGTTGTTGTTGACGTGCATACTCGAGGGCGAAGCCGATTATTAGAATCCTAGGTTGCGGGATGCTCCTCGGCATGCTCTTGAGGGCAAGATTTTTAGTAAATACCAATCCAGAGACATAGGACGTGTCTCCTGGCCGACCGCCCGATATCTTCTTCAGCTTGATATAGTGGCGAATATCCATATCGTCTCCATTCTGGACGTCTGGGTCGACCTCATCGGCTGCTTTGAGTAGAATCGGAAGAAGTGCCGTCTCCCAACTATTGGGATGAGGCACAGATGCATCTTTCAGAAGTTGTCGTAAAAGCTTGCGTACATGGTGCAAACTTGCTTTGTTCATCTCCACTGGCGGTGCCCCGGCTCCTCGCATGGAGGAGCTCCGAGTCATTTTAAACCCGCTTGGGGGTACCGTGTCGAGAATATGACTAACAGTTGATGCGTCATGCATGTTAAAAACACTGTCTCTTGATGTTCTGGGTGAGTGACGATGAACACTGCTGGCAACGCTGAGGTTTCGCCGGCGAGTGCGAGTCATGTTCACGGCTCTCGAGCTGGTGATGCTGCCTTCATCAAAATCACGACCCGCGATGCTTCTGTCTGTAAAGGCTGACCGGCCTTTCTTCATTACAGCAAGAAATCCACCAAAGGTTGTCCTTTCATTGTCCGCACCGGTCTTTGGTAATGAGCCATCGGACGCCGCTGACAGCAAACTTGGGCCTTCGTCACCACTAGACGCATCATCGGAAAGATACTGGGCCAAATCAGGATCAATGATATTGTCCTTGTGGAATGCAGGAAGCCGGGATCTAGTACCAGCGTCGTCCACATTACGTCGTTGAAAGGGGGCTCGATCATCATGGTAAGGTTTAAAGTTCCGAACAAACTGTTGGCGAGAATGATGTCGCTTGTGTCCAATGGAGTGAGTTCGCCCGCTCAGAGAGGATTTCAAAGATCTTGACGACGAGGGCCTTGCTAGAGGCCGCTCGGGACTTATTTCGAGCACAGTGGATCGACGATTATATGCTTCACCAGCCCTCCTTGTCGCGGGTATCGCCATGGTCGGTGTCTTCAAAACATGGTCGATTGGCTGGGAAACCACAGAGGACGCGTCGTCGTCATCCACTGCAGCGGAACCCAATCCCGAGACCCGGCTATTAACCACCACTGGGCTCTGTTCAGTATCCGAGAACTCCGATGAGTCGTCATCATGGCCATTTATCATTGCTTCACATGGTTTGCACACACGTATCGAGCCTGGTTGACCAAACCTTTCTCCTGGTATGAGAAGTGTGCATTTAGAGTCAAATATTTGACCGCAAGTGCGGCAATGGTGTTTGCGCCGGAATGTTGAAAAAGGCTCTCCGCAATGAAAGCAATCTTTCGAATTTTCATCACGCATCCAGAACTCCCTACTCAGTAACTTGCTCCCCATATGTGGCATTTGAATTTCACTCGCACTAGGCCGCCATCCACGCGCATCGTGCCTTTCAGCGTCCACTGGCGTCCCTAGGGGAGATATGACTGAGCTTTCAGTGGGTACGAGGCCAGGACGAGTAATTGGTTTAGGTAACACTGATTGCTCTTGAGATCGTTCCCTTAAAGAAGGTTTCGAGGACTCTCTTGAACGAGTATCAGCATCTGTCAGGTACACAGATGTAGCACCAGTGGACGGAGTCTGGCCGCCAGTAAAAGTGTTTCCCGCATTACCAGGAAGCTGAGAGACACTAGTTGCTGTGGAACCAGTGGCAGTGAGAGTCTTTTCTGGATTAAACGAGGCCGCGGAGTTGGATCTTAACCTATCCTGATTTATTGATCTACTGTCTTGGGACCCGTCCAGTGAATGTTTAGGAGGTTTCTGTATAGAAGCAGTCTGAGAAGGGTCGGTCTTCTGAGAAATCAGACTGTCCGATCTACCTGGGGCGTGAGTGCTCGGTATAAAAGTCTTAACATCACCGGTAGCCGATCCTTCAAGTGCATGATTTTGTGACTTTGGCTGTAGCACAGGAGAGTAAGTTCCAAGTCGTTGGCTCCAACCAGAGGACGTTAGCGAAGTAGGTGTGGGATGCTCTTCCCTGTTAGTGCTAGCCGGATCCATTGCGGTGAAGCTGTGGGAGGGAAGTGTGACCGAATTGTTGCTAGAATGCAGGGACGGGTCTTTAGTTGCGCTGACATGAAGTTCAGTGACGGTCGGATCCACTGCTGCTGAACTTGTTGTGGCCTTTTGCAGGGGCGGAACTGGAGACTTGATGGCTGGTGAAACAGAGGCCGAGGCCTTTGAGGAGATGCTTGGTGTTTTCGAAGAGACCTTGGAACTCTTCCCAACTGCGGATGGGTGGTACCCGTCATGGATTGGTGGATGATGTGTAGAGACTGGAGACTGGACACCGGACCCATTTGCAGAGGGTGGATGAAGTTCCTGGATGTTGGTTATGGAGCCGGTAGAGCCATGAGCAGGCCTTGAAACAGACCGCTCCGTCGGAGGACTTCGGAGCCCATGCTCTTCAATGGAGGCTCTCTCAGATGACCTCCCAGCCCCACTGACAATATCCCTTACCCCCCCAACAGACGACCTGAACCGACTATACAATCCACTCAGCCCGCCTTGAAGTTCATTTGAGAAGCTCTTCTCTTCCGTAGCCGAGGTCGGCCCTGGTGGGTTTGTGAAGTCGTTGAATACAGTGAGGGAGTCCGACTGATAAGCCGCGGTATGTATCTGATCGAGGGCAGCGTTTAAACCCTCGCGCTCCGCTTGGGTGGATAAAGAAGAACGGGAACCACGTCGCCCTAGAGGGAGGAAGATGGAAGACGCCGAGGGACTTGATGTCCCTTGCGATCGCTGGGAAGCCATTCACGCACTGTCGCAAAAGGTGCTGATAAAAAGGGGAAGGGCTTCTTGAAGCAATAGAGTAGTCAAGCACCCCGGTTTAGAGGTGGACTTCAGTGACAGGCTGCATTTGCGATATGAAAGTGCGGAGAAGCTCCGGTCCCTCGTGGTAAGATCGACGGGTTGCAGAGGTCTTCGGAATAAGATCTGGGAGTATTAATAGGAAGGAAAAATGCTTTCGACATACTCCAGAGGATATTTTGGGGGAGGTAGGACAGTTTCAAGATCATGAAAGGGCAGGAGATGGCTCTTTGTGACGTGTTTGAGATGAATGTCATCTTAAGCCATCGTCGCATGTGCTGCTGCTGCCCAATGACGTGAGTGAGGCGCAGCTCCCCTCGCTGTGGCTGGTGCAGGTGAAGGCGGTGAGGCGCGTCGCCCGTAGGTGCATCGCGTATATTGATTGATTGATTGATTTGGGGTTCGGCTGGCCCTTGACAATCGATTTCCTCCAAATATGCAGACATGGAAAGCATGAAACAAACCCCCTGGTTCTCTTCTTCTTTTTCTTCGGATCTCTCTTTGTGCCTCTTGTTTGTGTGCGACAGACCGAGTTTTTTCATTGACCAATCCTGGGCTTGATGATGCCTGGAGCTTTTTCTTCAGCCTCGTCCCTTTGATCTACACGATGGAACCCACGCAGGCCTGGATCGCGCCTTTGATCGAAAATTGCCTTTATAATTATAGCAAAGGCTTGACGGAACATTTGAACGTCGAAGATGATGAAAGTAACCTACGTTTCTCAATCGCATCGGGGACTGCCCCGTACCATGCTTTGATCAACAGTGTAAGCTTATTACCCTGGTAATCAATTAACAAATTACTAACAATTTGCTTGGTGTCTAGTGGCCGGAGACGAGAGGGATATCTATGCCTAACATTAGCGACACCAAAACTCAGATCGATGCTATTTTGACGAGACGATCCATGGACGAGTACGAAAGGCGGAATCCTGACAAACTGCTAAACAAAGACTCCAAGGGGTACTGGATAGAACTATTGGAATTTGAGGTGGTCCTTGAGCATTCCACGTCGGAACCCAATGTCCATCTTTGTGTCCAACGATTCACAATCGCATGGGGCAGGAAGAGGTTCAAAGGCCCACCGCAAGGTCGAAAAGTGAAGAAGAATGTACGTACACAACAATGGATACAGCGGATTTTTCAGAGCATCAACACATCGAAGGCCTCTCACGAAACCGATCCGGCAGCTACACAGCAATTCGGGGAATTCAGTGCCTCTCAACGTGATAGTGATCTCCGAACGGGTGCGACGCAAGATTTCCTATTATCCCAGGTCCCAGCCCCTTTACTTCCCCACTCGGAACATATATACATCAAGGAGCAAACCAAGGGTGCCAATCCGCCAAATAAACTACTGGGTTATTTACAGTCGCATGATAGAACCGGCAGCTATATCCCAGGCTGCGGTCATGAAACAATTCCTGACGGGCAAGCTCCATGCACTCAAACTCCTGATGTGACTGGGACTTGTCAACAATATCCTTTTAGCCAAGAACCCCTTAAATCCCTAAGCCAACATGAGGATAGGGGTGAGGAGGATTCTGCCCCAGTTTCCACGCTCAAAACCACCATCTCGAACCAGATTGGCAGTCCTCGCATACCAGATGTGTCCATTGCCACCGATGATGGAACTAAAGGACATGATAAAGCAGGCTCATCGGAGAGGGCTTTATCGGGTGGCCCAATGGCAAAGTCCATGGAGTCATCATATGCGGAAGATATCAGGGAAGAAAATGCAGGCCCAACTCCTCAAAAGGGAGAGCCAAGCCATAATGTTCCGGGCGACCTGAATTCGGTTGGCCAGCGGAGCCGCCAACAAGTCGACGACCCCTGGTGTGGATTGGATAGAATTCTTAAAAACGACATAATGATACCAAGTAACCAGGCTAAGTTGCTGCAACAACACGAACGACTTTGGGTTCCCCCCCAGCCGGGGAAACCTGTGCCCCAAGGTTCCGTACCCCCTGAACTTTTGACCCAGTGGAACAGAATCTCTCTGCAGAGACAGTGTGCTGCCGAAACTAAGGAGTCAAGTCCAGAGCCTGTGCAGAGGGAAGCCGATGAGGCGGCCTTTGACCCGGTCCCCTCAACACCGCAAACAAAATCAAGCCCAGAGGTTCCCCTGGAATACTGGAGCGAGAGTTCTCCTGAACACTTCAGAACTCCTCGACGAAGATTGCCGGAGAGTAGTAGTCCCATCAAGCCGAGCGTCAGAGCTCGAGATCCAAACACCCCTAGAAAAGAAATCGCCAGACCCCATCAAGAAACACCAAACGCTACCGACGTGAATGGTGCTTCTCGTGCTTCTCCCGTACCAGCCTACACCCAGCGAACATTGGAAAATCACGAAGAGCAAAGCAATGCTTTAGAAATATCCTCTGTTAGCCGTGCGATGTCGGGTGTCGATGAGCCTGCACAGAAGTCTGTGTCGACTGACAATGCTGCCCCCCGGCAATCTCAAGGCAATGATTCAGATGCAGAAAGTGAGGATTCGGCAATGGACACATCTGTTCCCTGTCCACTTGGTGTTCTTTCTCAAGCATATTCTGTCAGCCAGTCGGAACCATCACTTCCAGAGCAGATTCTACAAGAGCGAGTGCAAGTTGTGGAAACACCTGGTACTAATTTCGGCCGCTTGAATTCGTTTCAACCACTTAAGCAGACTATCGATCCAACAGATAACCGCTATAAACCATCACCCGGTGGTGCCAAATCTTCATCGCAGTCACGCATCTTCAATACATATGCTACAAGTGATACTGGACCCAAGGAAACTCAAGATACATTGACTCCCTCCCAGTCTAACCATAGCGAGTATAATGCCATTGACATCATGGGAACACAACTGGGCAATGAGAACTGGTCTATACACAGTGAAATGCCGCATTCCTCGTCTGGTCTCGTTCAGGACTCGCCTGCTGCCCCCAAAGACCGTCAGCCAAGCCCGATGCCCGACTCCACGTCTCAGTCGGATGTTTCATCAAAACCATTTTCTTCCCATAATGAAATGATTTCATCCATTGAGTCTCAAGGGAAGGAATCTGTGACCGAGGCCTCTCAGGCTTCAACACATGACATGTCGATAGAAAACACCGTTGCTTCTATGAAACGGTCCGCATCTGCGATTGACACTGAAGATATCCTCCCAATGAAACGCAACAGATTGGAACCAGAGAGCAAGCACACGCATAAAACGGAATCAAAAACACCGATTTCCAACATCATGTCTCGCAGACAGATCTACATTCGCCACTCTGAAGATCGGGCTGAAGCGCAAACAGTATTTGAGAAATTCCGAAATGATTATCCGGGCTACTTAGGAGACTTCGCTCACTTTTCAGAGCTGTGCTCCAAACTACAGGCACTCCGTCTGCAAGGCGACTTGCAGCGGTCCTTTCTATGGGATGATTTTATAATTAAACATTTGGAGGACTACCCCCGTCACATAGAGGACCGTCTTTCCATGGAGGCTAAGACTCTGACGTACGAGGAGTTTTTCGCTTACAATTATTCTAAACCCTCCTACAAGAGACGCAGTCTCACGGCTGATGGAATCAACATCACTGCCGCGCAGTACGAGTCCATCCGCCGCTCTACCACTGTGACAAGAGCACCACCACATACGCAAGACCAAGCAAATACTTCTTTCACTGGCAGTTTGGTGGAAAAATTCTCGAATTTCCACGCCCACTCTTTCGGTCCCGCCGACCTTACTCCATCTGTCGCTGATGTTGATCGAATATCGACTGCGATGTCCTCGCCCATCCCACAAAACAAGGATAAGACTGTGGCTGAAGTGTCGACCCCAGAATCAGACATCGAAATGCCGCCCTGGACGACCTCTCCGACGACCCCTCAACCTGATTTGCTTGATCCGAAGGATCTAGACACCGCGTCCGTCATTTCCGAAACAGAGAGCGAAGACCTCGACCCGATGGACGAGTCACATGAAACCGCGAGCGTTGAATTAGGTTGTGACGAGCCAGAGCCACCAAGCGTTCCACTTCCAGAGCCCTCCTCCCGGGAGGTGTCGGAAGAACCGGCGGGTGATAGCGAAAACTGGTTTACATCTCTTAGGCATATACGCACCCCAGGCCCCGGATGGTGGGACGATCGCAACACGCCTATCAAGAAGTGGGCCAGAGCCGACCAGAATGTTCTCAGCGCGCGTGTCATGCGTCCAGGTTGGGCTCGGACGCCTGTTGACGAGATGGGGGTTATCGACCTATCGAGGTAGTCTCCTCCCTCTCGGAGGGGAGGCGGGTTATATATCTCCTTCCACACCTTCGCTTATCTTTCAGTTTTATTTTCCATGTTCATTAATGTACCCTGGTTTGTTTCCGTGATATCCCCGGATTATATGGCGTTTTACAAGAAACGGAGTGTTCATGAAATAGAGGCGATATGATAGTTTTTTTTTTT